>APFE030082308.1:0-15458 GCA_000404065.3 Pinus taeda | reverse complement strand
CTTACTGTTAATATGTTGATAATGTTCTAATGCACTCATTAAGGATCAACTAACTGAATCATAAGAAGTTGTGGAAGTAGCATATATGAATCTGAATATGGAAATGAAAAAGTTTTATTGATGTGATAATACTGATTCACCCCCCCTCTCAGTATTATTTCCAACACTGAGAGCTATCAAATGTGTTTGGTTCTACTCTATTAGTCATTTTACAGAGAACTCTTGCTCTAACCCTCTTCGTTTATGCTTATTAATTGAACAAGGGTATTTTAGTTTGTTACCTTTGCTTTTCGCTCCACACAACTGACCTGGTGGCGTCCTCTGTTCTTCGCGATCAGCTCCTTCAGTGGCTTGAGTAGTGACCGGATGACTGGCCTTGAATTGTGGCAGAGATAGAATTTTGTGAGCCCAAATACTGTGCTTTTCTCTCGTAGCACTTGGCGTTCTCGGCCTCCATTTTTTAAATCACAACACTTTGAGTTTCTAATATGGAACACACTTTCTACAAATGAGAATGAAATAGGATTTAACAACCGACTCGACCCAATTCAATGTAATAATAACAGAGCATATTCATAGTCCAATGACAAAGGAGTAGATGTACTGGGTTGTGTGAATACCATCATGAGAACGCTGCGAGCATGTATGAAGTACTGGAGTTGTAATAACGGATAGTCGCTTGCATGAGTCGACTCGGTTGAGCGATCATGTCATAAGTTGGTCGATTTTTAAAAAAATCAATGCATGAAACTGTATAACATTTGGCTTCCCAAGAGTTCACCACCTGTCCCTTGCTCATTAGTTCTTGGCCGACTAAGGAGATGTTGGACTGAGAGTAAGCTTTGGTAGCCGATAGGGAGTGAATAACAAGGCTGGGAGGGTGGTGGAATAGAGGATTAGAAATCATAAGAAAAGTATGGGGATAGGCTAGAGTGTTGGGAAATGGTAGGAATTAGAAATATGACGAGAGTGGTGGATATGTGGGTAGTAATTTTTTTGAAATTGATTATAAGCAGTTACAGTCATCAAATTTAACACTAAATTAATCTAAGAATTTAAATGTTAAAAATAAAAATGATAAAAATACTTTACACTTTTATTGGTTAATCAAGAGTTGAGTGGGCATGTATAGATAGGATTTCTTGTTCAGATATGATGAATCTTTGTTGTCCATAACAGGTCCCTCTGAGATAAATTTGGATGCAACAAGTCCCTCTGAGATCTGGAGAATGTTTGTGCAGCCTCTTCGAAATCTGAAAAAGACTGTATGTGTGCAACTTCCTTAATATTTTATGCTTGATGGAGCCTCGGTGACAAGAAACCTTTGGATCTCTGTTGAACTTTGTTGAAGCTTTACTGAAATAGCTTGAGATAGCAGTCTCTAACAGGTCCCTTTTATGTTTGTTGAACAGGTCCCTCTATTATTAGTGCTGGTATCATGGTCTTTTGAACAGGTCCCATTGCATAGTGCTTAAAACAGGTCCCTCTGATTAAAACAAAGACAAAAACAACTTCTTTATTGAAATCCTAAAGTGTTGAAACAAACTTCTTTGAGAATTTACAATGAAGAGATAAACTCTTTGAAAATTTGCAGTGAGGAGATGAGATAAAAAAAAAAAAACAAAAATGCTGATGCTTCTCCCCCACTGAAGCTTTGACTTGTCCTCAAGTCATTGTTGAAGCGATGAATCAACAGGAAACAAAAAGAACAAGGAATTCTTACCAGCCAAAGAATTGGTTTTCAAGTAAGAATTATGGGTTAGAGTGTGTTAGAGTCTGGTTTTAATGATCTCGAATCAAAGATTTCTTGCTCCAAGTTGTGTTCCATATGTGGGATCCATGGTGACCCTCTAACATTCTTACTAGTTAAGAAGATTTGATACCCTACACATACTTTTTAGTCCATGTTTGACACCACAAAGCTTAGGGACTTTTTAGCCATGTCCATTATGTTTTAACACTCAAAACTTGGATCAAAACCCCAGGTTCTCTTAGACCTAAACCCCCTATAGATTGGAGAAGGCATTACTTGTCCCAGGTGACTAGGGCCCATTTATTCGCTATATTTTCTCCTCCCCAAAGGAAAAAGTGTTGAAGGCTTTGAAGCTTATAGAGAATAGTTTTAGGAGTAGCTAAGGTTGAAAGAAGGTAGGTGGGAATATATTGCAATATTGATTTTAGGAGAATGAAACACCCAACAAAGTTCAAATATTTGAAAGTCCAGTCTGAGATTTTTTCTTCAAATTTGAGAAGAACCTTTTCCACACATATAGGTGAAGAGGATTGCCAGTTAAGGGTGCCCCTAAGTATTTGGATGGAAGGGAGCTTCGTTTGAAGCCTAAAAGAAAATAAATGTGGATTTGAATTGTTTGAGGGGTGTTGAAGAAGAAAATATGAGATTTATTTTTATTTACATTTATTTATAGCTGGAGAAGCCCCATGATCCCAACTTAAGTTCTGAATCCAATTGATGACCAGAGGGATCTAGAAAAAACTCCTCATCAAGGCAAGCAAATCAGGACCAGAGGGTTGTTACTTGCTAGAGCCTGTGACTAGAAGAGCATTGATGAATTGGTTAATTGTTGAATTAGAAGTTTTGTGCACGTGGTGTTGAGAAGAGTGGTTAGTAAACATGTTTTTGAATGAGGGGCCGCCTCCCCCCAAATGTGGGTGTCATGGAAACTGAATGAAAATATATATTCTAAGATGTAGATCAAACCCTAGCAGATCAATTCCACTTAGCATAATACATCTCTCTAATTCTGTTATTTCATATGATTGAGCTCATAAATATTTTGAATAATAAATAAAATATTTGAATTTATTTAATTATTAAATAATATTTAATAATTTTTTATAATTAATTTATATTGATCATTGAATTTTGTTAATATATTTTAAATTGTGCTTTTATTATTTGCAATGTATTAATATTAAATTTAATAAAACTATAAAATACTTCATTTTTATGAATTGTTTCATCGACTAGATAAAATTCTTTCCTAATTTATTAATTTAAAAAATATTATTTAAAAGAAAAAAAATATCGATAAAACATTTTATTTGAAGATTTTTATCTTCTTATAATTTAATGTTGTAATTTTATTCAAATTTTATAGGGAGAGGTGAAGGGCAGGGGCCATCAGGGTCCATCACTAGAGGTAAATTATCTAATAAAGCATCTAAACCTTACTAAGCATTACATAATCTTTGTAAGAACATCCTACATGTGAACAAATCATTTTTCCATTTAATATGGGGGTTGATATTGATGTAGAAAAAATATTGTTGTAAATATGAGTACTTTATATATCATTCCAAAAGACTGAAGATTACATAAGAAGCTTTGGCATAGTGAATGCCATATAAAATCTAATCATCCAAAGGCCCCAGATAGAAAAGTAACACACCCACATGAACATAAAACATTCAAGCTCTAGATCAAAACCATGATTTCAGGTTAGTTTCTAGTGTCCCAATTTTATCACCAAAGAAAATAAAATACAATTAGAAGTTTAGAAATGCATAACATTCGTTACCCGTACTACAAAACCACTATAGTACAAAGACATACAATATAATACCAAAGTCCCCTGAGAAATCCAAATACAATAATCCAAATCCATGTTGACATAGAGGAGAGCATCAACAAGTAAAGAGCCACAACCATAGGTATTCGACGATCCATTGGCATCATATGCCAGAAGCACAAGAACGTTCTTGGCGCTCCACCACTACTAAGAAATGTTGAAATGCCTCAATAGTTTCCTAGAACAATAGATCGAAGTAACATTCCACCATGCATAAGAGAATGCACTGAAGCAAAACTCCAATGGTCGTTTAGAACCATAGTGCCAATAACTAGTCCACCACGTCGTAGATAAAATGCACCAAAAACAAATGCCCACGAGAGTCGCCCAAAACATGCTCGATGTGAAAGGCATCTAAACCATCATCCAAAGTGTTTCCCTTAAGCCAAAGAACTAGTTGTCACTGTCAAAAAGAGTTGAAACCAAATTAATACTCATGGTTTGAAGAAATCAAAGCAGAAGTATAAAAATTATCATTGGATGGAGGATCAGTAAGATATCTAGAATAAAAATCACTAACAAAGATGCCCTCCAGCTTTGCCACAACAATCAACATTATCTATACAAAATCTTAAATTACAAAGCATTCGTTTAAAATCTTCCAAGGAAGAGAACAAATTGTAATTTTCAACCTATTCATCTTTGAAGATGAGGCACAAAAGAGTCGTCATTTGTTGATTCAGGGTTAAATAACTCAAGAAATACAACCTCCTCTGAAATCTACTAGGATTTTGTAACCATTTAGCATCCCCACCCACTAATTCTGAGTCTGAAAAATAAGGACGGCCCCCTACTTCCTTGTTCTTCGGGATTAGAATCTCCCTCCTCAATTCCAAGGGGGCAGTGCAAAAGGAGAGGCCACAATATCATAGGAAAAAAGGTGAAACATTTTGTGCCCAATGTTATTGGCACCTCCCCTCCAACTGATCATCCTTTGTCTTGGATGCATGAACATTGTAGCAAATAGACAGACATGACAACAACTGGACATACCATGACTAATGAAACTGGACAAGGAATGAAACGAGAACCCTTGCAGACTAGACCTGAAGACAATAAGATCATTAGCCACAAACCAAGCAAGTGGCCCAAAACCTAGGAGATTATCTAACTCACCCCAATTAATACTCATAACCCACAAAGAGAACTATATAACCTTTTTACCTCCCAAATTGAACTAGAAATAGTTGAAATAGAATTTGGATGTGAAAAATGACCAAATTGCCAAAGCAAACCACATATAATAAAATACAAGCAATAGACCCACTGTCAATTGACTCAGGAACTTATCAATAAACTTAACACTAGAATCCTCAGACTCTAATAGAACAACGCCCAAGTACATAGAAGAAAGAACCCATATTAGCCCAATTAACCTGACCCAGTGCACATATAATTCGAGAAACCAATGTAAAACAATACTAACATGTAAATTCCTAAAAATCTTTGAACCTAACTAGAAACACAAACCAAACCACTCTAAAATAGAGAATAAAAACCATCATTTCCAACATGATATTTGATGAAGTAGAAGACCACTCACCAGATACCCATGTTGTTCACTGTAAACCATAAAGGCTACCAACAAATTGAGTAGCAACCATCACCACCAAATACATGCAAATTCCTTAGTGTATTTCCCAAAGATGAATGGATTCACACCATTTACCACAAGGAACAACAACCAGAGAACCCACTTAGCATACAATGCACTCACCCAACTCTCAATCGTTGGAATACACACACTGCACCAAAGAAGCCATCTACAAATTTCAACTATGCGGCCATCAATGGAGGATGAGGAAGTGTCCTTGCCTCCTCTCTCGAATAATCTAAAACAATGTCCTCCCGTATTTGTAACCTTGCAAATTAATACACCTCTCGGCACATAAGATTAGGAACCAACATTAACTGTCGTCTACCACTCACCCCTAGGAATGAACCAAGTGTTCATTTGGTGCTCCCTCCAATTCCTCCAACAAATCCATAGTAACACCCCATCAAGGAGAGCTTGATATAAACTTATTTCAAAAGAATAAAAAATTATTACTGTAAATTTAAGAAAAAAATCCTTATACTTTTCTTATTTAATGTGAAAGAAAGAAAAGAAAAAAGAAAAAAACTTTTATCATAAAAAATAAAATGAAAAATATTTAATTTTTTTCTAATATTTTTTTATATTTTTTTTTTTTAAAAAAATTACCATTAAATAATATATATTATATATATATATATATATATATATATATTTATTATATATATATAATATTATATATATATTATTATATATTTATATTTTTTTATTTATTATTTATTATTTACAGAATTATATATAATAATAAAAAGTTTAACCTTAAAAAATATTTTTAATAAATTGATTAAATGTTTTAATCAATTTTCCAATTGATTGGTATCATCACAGTTTTCCAATACTCCGCAATAGTTTCTCAGGTAAGGGAGAGGGAGCACTCCAACGGTGCACCGGTTAGAACAGTCATGAGGTCACACATCAGGTGTCAGCTAACATTCTTGTAGTCTGTCGGCTTGCCCCACAACTGGACACATAGTCTCCCGAAAAACCCTAGCTTCTTCCACCATTGCAGATAGCATTGTGGTTTCGGGTACCCAAACCTCAAGGGAACAAGACTCAGGAAGCTAACTCGCTGCGGTTTAAGGGATAGGAGGTGTGAATGCTTCGCGGTTTCTAGACCTGAACCCCACTTGCTCCTCGGGCCAGTTTCTTTGAGGTTTCTTGACCTAACCCCACTAGTTAACTATTCTATTGAGGATGGAAGACGGTTACAAGGAGGAGCTCGCTGACTACACCTCGGACAATTACCCAGAATCCAAGATGTTCGTGGCTTCCCATCCATTAACACAAGCAAGGTTCAAACTAGCTACTAACAATGCACCGGATGAACATGTAAACCATGGCACCTGTGGGATGGTAGACATGGAAACTTCTTTACAAGGGCTGGAAATTACCCAACCGAGAGTGGCGATCACTGAGGGTTTCATTAACCTCATCGAGGGTACTAACTCCCCTTTTCTCATTATTTTGTCCCCATCTAACTTCTTAAGTTGGAGCAAAAAACAATAGCTCCCCGAGGATCTACAAGGAAGTGAGGGTTTCACGACTAGGATCTCTGAAGACCCGGACTTTCATATCATAGAGCTTAACACAGCCCACCGGACAAAAAACAATGAGCCCAACAGGCTTGAGCACCCACAGGATGTCTACACACAGCTTGACCCAAGCAGCAAGGTACAACCCTCCAGCTATTTCGAGGGTTTGGTAAACAATGAGCCTGACAGGGAAGAGCCAAGGGAATCAGACCCGGAGAACAGTCTGGCAAGAAAAGGAAGCAACCAGACTGAACAACAGATTCTCAAGGCAAAGAAGGCCAAACAGTCCAAGCTATCCAAGACAAGGGAAAGGAGCAGAAAACTGGTTTTTGGTGAAAGGATTGGAATGGACAAAGCAACCCTAATAGAGAGCATGGTCTTAGTGGGGAGAGTGTGTGGACGAAACTTCTCACCAGGCCGTTTAAAACGATGGATGATGGAGGTCTGGATGAACATCCTACCACAACTTTCGGCGATGGTAGCTATGTCAAGAGGGTGGTTTTCCCTAATCTTCACTAAGCCAAAAGATGTGAACTGAATATTAACCCGATACTGGCACACAGAGATGACTCCAATGCTTCTCAAGCAATGGTCTACTCTCTTTGATCCAGAGAAGGAGATCATGGGAGAAGGGCCAATATGGGTTCGTCTACCAAGCCTCCCACTGCAATTCTAGTTTGAGGACATATTTAGAATCATTGGGGATGACCTCAGCACTTATCTAGACCATGACAAAATGTACATGGACACTGGCAGCCTAGCGATGGCTCGAATCCTAGCCTACCTAGACACTAGAGATGGCTTGGTGGAAAGTTATCAATTCCAACTGGTAACCACAACTTTCTAGCAAGAATTGGACTATGAGAGCATACCGTTTAGATGTAGGAGATACCATGAAGTTGGCCATTTCTAGAAGGCCTGCCCACTAGTTATAGGACAAAGACCACCCCCCCCAAGAAGTTTTGCAGTGGCCAACACACAAACGAACTTGGGAATTGTAGAGCTTACTGATCTACAATCTAGACAATCTTAGGGACTAGGAAGACAACCTCCATTTTCTCCAGGCCTCTCGGGAATGGAAAATTTGAACCTCGAGGCGCCGAGCACCAGGGCACACTCCAGAGAAGGCATGGGCTTCATGGGTACCTCCTCTCTTGCTAACTCTATTTCTCCGACTGAATGTATCAATACTATTTCTAGTTCTTTACAGTTTAATTTGAATATAGTTGCACCCCTCCCCCCCCCAAGATGAGCCAAATTCGCTGCCCTCTGACTCCCGCTCCTACCCAAGTCCCAAACACCCCTTACACCACTAGCCATGACACCCTGCATAGCGAGCCCCTTAGGGATTCGATATCCAGATACTCCCACCACTATAACCTGCGCTACATACCTCCACCCTTCCATGCCTTCGAATTGGAGGAAGACCCAATCCCACCCCTCCCTCCTAAAAGAGCCAACTTGGAGGTGGCTTCTGGCATAGATCATGTCCTTAGAGCAAAGGGGAACCCTACCTCTGTGAACTCATGAAATGCCTCTCCTTTAATTGCAAGGGATTAGCCAGCCCCAATAAAAAGCTGGCTCTAAAGAGGCTTTGTGTATCAGAAAAATTGGATTTCTAATGCTACAAGAAACTCTTGGCGATGGACCACTGGTCCTTAAAACACTTAGATCTTTCCTTCCCAACTAGGAGTTCTTCTCCCTAGATGCAAGAGGTCGCTCGGGACGACTAGCCCTGGGTTTTAACATCTCCTTAGTCAAAATCATCAATGCCTAGGGAGGGGAGGGTTTCCTAGGAGTGAACATCATCTCCAACTCTCCCCACCTCACTCTGAGAATTTTCAGCATCTACGGCCCTTGCCATCACAAAGAGGTCTTCTAGGAAAGCTTACTACAGTCAGACATAATGCAGAAAGAGAATATAATTATTGGGGGAGATCTAAATTTCTCCCTGAGGCTAGCAGAATCTTGGGTGCACAGGGCACAATTTGATGCCCTAGCTGGCTTCTTTGAAAAATTACTGGATGACTATGACCTCATAAGCATAGAATCAGCCCGCAAAATGCCCACTTGGAAGAATTGTCACACTGGGGAGAATACCCTTGCCTGTCGCTTAAATCGTATCCTTATCAGAACTCCTCTCTTAAATAATCTTGGCTAAATCAGGAATTGGGTCAGCTCTGGGGGCAGCTCAGACCACTCTTCGATTTTTCTGGAACTTGAAGATGAAGCCAGAAAGCTAGGATCCCCCTTCAATTTCAATGATTCTTGGATTGGGGAAGAAGGGTTCCAGGATCTGGTAAAAAGGAATTGGTCCCATTATAACAGGGAGGACAGGTTGTCTCCCGGATCTGCCATCACAAAAAACCTAAATTGTCTCGAACAAAAAACAATCACCTGGGTGAAGACTAGAAAACAAAAAGAAGAGGAGGAACTGGTCAAGATTAAGGCAGAACTGGCCCAACTCGATTCTCTGGGGCTGACAAGATACTCTACTCTCGACACAAGGGAACAACTCGTTAACCTAGAAAAGAAAAAAATAAAACTCTTAAGATGAGCTGAAGAGACATGGCGACTAAAGAGCAGAGCAATTTGGTTAAAAGCTGGCGACAAAAATACAATGTTCTTCCAACAATACACCAAAGGAAGGTGAAACATCAACACCATATGGGCTCTAAGGGACCAACATGGAAGAGAAGCCAATACTTTTGCACAGCTGGCAGATCTAGGGGTTCGACATTACTCGAATATCTATAAGAACCCAAGAGTAGAAAACATAGCAGAAATCCTCTGGGTTGTCAAAGCAATCGCTCTTTTTGTCGAGAAGAAGAAAAGGAGATGCTGAACTCGCCCATCACCATGGATGAGTTGGAGGCTACCCTCAAAATCCTGGGCAAAGACAAGAGTCCTGGGTCGGACGGCTGACCCATTGAATTCTACATCACCTTCCTTAAGCTCATCGGCCAGTACCTCCTGCTAGCTGCCGAAGACTACCGAACCTCAGGAAAAATATCTAAAGCCTTCAACTCCACCTTCATAGCCCTCATTCCCAAAGTGGACAAACCACAATCCTTTGATGACTACAAACTTATCTCCCTTTGCAACTATATCTACAAAATCATCTCCAAGATAATTTCACTCCGTATCAAACCCATACTCTCTAGGATGATCTCTAAGGAACAATTCGCTTTCCTCAAGCACCACCACATCCAGGAGGCTATAGGAACTACTCAGGAAATGCTCCATTTCATAAAAATCACTCCAAGAAAAGAAATCATCCTGAAAATTCACTTGTCTAAAGCCTTTGAAAGAGTCAACTGGACCTATCTATAGCTCATGCTCACACACATTAGTTTCCCCCACCAATTCATCAAGTGGATGGGGTGTTGCTTCACGTTGTTTTCCTTCAGTGTCCTGATCAATGGAGCAGCTTCAAATTTCTTCCATGCAGAAAGGGGCCTCATACAAGGCTGCCCTCTCTCCCCTATGTTTTTCCTTCTGATAATGGAAGGACTCAGCAGACTCATAACATCAACAAGGAACAATGGCACTCTGGGGGGAGTGGAAATCAATGATAGGATCACCATTTCTCACCTTCTCTTTGTTGATGATATTCTAATTTTTCTAAATGGAACCTATAGGGATACCACAATACAAAATCAACAATCATATTCAGCTCCTGCCTATGGAATGAACAAAGATTCACCTCCCAACATTTTGGCTTTGTGAGACAAGAGCTCGAAGACGACCTAAAATACCTGGGATTCAGACTCAAGCCTAATGGGTACCACATTGCATATTGGGCATGGATGATAAATAAGATTGAAACCTACATAAACATCTGGCAATAGAGGTGGCTCACTAGGGCAGGGAGACTCACTCTTATCAAATCAGTCCATGAGGCCATACCGGTATACTGGATGTCCCTGGCTTGGATCCCTAAAGGTATCCATCACAGAGTCAAACAGATTTATTGCAGATTCCTTTGGAGGGGCCAAAAAGCTGGCAAAACTTTTTCCTGGGTCAAGTGGGAGAGGATAGCAAAACCAAAGAAGTGGGGAGGATGGGGATTAAAGGAACCCCAAGATTTTTCCAAGGCTTTGGGAGAAAAATTGGCTTGGAAAATCATCACCACAAATAGTCTCTAGACTGAAGTGCTCTACAACAAATACATCTATCCACAATCAACCACAGATTGGCTACGTAGCACAAATCACCGGCAAGCGGGGGTCTCAAATACCTGGAAGGCAGTCACATACTCTATCAATATCATCAAATTAGCACTGGCCTGGAAGGTGGGAAATGGCTTACAAATCAGAATTGGGGTCGATGCCTAGGAAGGTAGTGGAAAAGCCCACATTCTACCACAGGAAATGAGGCAGGAACTCAGCACGGCCAGATACAGACACCTATCCCATATCAAAGAGGAGGGTCGGGCCAAGATTCCTTATAGATAATGGCGGGCATTTGAAAATTTGGGCATCAGAGATAGATGGAACATGGACTGGTCACATTTTGTGGGAGGCTTGGAAGAGGCAAACATCAAGATTACAGCAAGAGAAGACAAGCTAATCTGGGCAAAGGCACCCAACAGCAACTACACCCCCAAATCTGGGTTTTCGGCCATCATGGAAGCTCGAACAATTGGCCCACTATGCTGGTGGTGGCAATCCATATGGAAGCTGAAAGCCCCCCACAAAGCGTGACTCCTCCTCTGGTCTATCCTTTCAAAAAAAATCCCCACATACCTCAACCTGACAAAACAAATCATACATGGGCCTTCAAGATGCAATCTCTGCAATCTGGTGATGGAGGATACCGACCACCTATTTCTCCACTGCCCTGTCTCGGTGGACATCTAGAATATAATTACCATAGGATTAAATGTTCCTTGTCGCTGGATCAACAATAATATAAAGGGGGCATGGAAAAACTGGTGGTCCAAAACTGACAGCCATAAGCAAAAAAACTGCCTCCCATCATCTGTTGGGGCATCTGGATTATCAGGAACCATAAAACCTTCCAAGACAAAGACATACTAGGAGCGGAAATATGCAACAACATTCAGACCATGTACAATTCCATCCCTGAAGACCAAGCACCACATCCCCTTCGAACAATAATACCAGAAACTATAGACAAGGGCCAGCCTTGGGAATATTTTGATGGCTCAGCCCAATCAAAGGGATGTGGTGGTGGAGTAGTCCTTCACATGTCTGAGTCAGTGAGCTATAAAATAAAAGTGGGACTAGGGAGAGGCACCAACAACTTTGCAGAACTAAACAGTCTCAGACATCTACTCCTCTTTGCCAAGGAAAAACACTGCCACAATATACAAATTTTTGGGGACTCACAGCTCGTCATAAATTGGCTAAATGGGACTTATAATTGTCACGTGCACACACTCAGAGACCTGGTGGAAGAAGCTATTGCATTAAAATCACAGTTTGAGTCTTTTGTCTGCTCTCATATTTACAGGGAAAGGAATGAAGTCGTTTATCTTCTTTCCAAAGAGGTCGCGCAGCTGACTAAAGGATAATGGATAATCCAGGAATATAGGGATGGAGACTTTTTCTAGATCTACCACAGGCCTTACATCGACGAGGCGATACATCCACAGGACTGATCGATATGATCATCCTAGTTTATGTTCACTGTACTTTTGTTTTTTTTTACTTCTATAGAACTTTGCAAAAACAGTTACGATTTATTTTTTGATCCTTCAAGTTTAATGAAGGAATATGTAAATATTTTTTCTCAAACAACATAACTAATCCACCACCTGACTGTAGTGAAAGCATTGCACAAATGCTGGCATACAACTTGTAATTTTCTTAAAAACTTAATGGAAATTATGCATTTTCCTTAAAAAAAATACGGATTTAATATTAATTTTATATCTATGTCAAAGAAGAAAATGAAATATATGGAACATATATAGATGATATAATTCATTAGCAAAAATTTGATTTTTTAAGTTTTTTTAGAAATATGTTTTTTTAACTTTTTAAAGGTTGGTATTGGATTAAGCCTTGAGGATTAGTTCAATTGGTCTAGGTCCAATTTCTAAAGCACTTTTCTATTGGCAGGTCATGGGGTCAATTCTCCTCGATACCCTTGGGGTTAGGCTCTAATTATTTTGGCCAATGGGATGTGTGATCCTTTTGGGTGGATCTACCCGAATTTAGAAGTTATCATAAATGTCACATGCACATGAACTACAAAAGGTTGAAATAGGGAGGGAGTAACTCCAATGAAAGGGTTGTTAGTTGGGGTCAATTCTCCTCGATACCCTTGGGGTTATGCTCTAATTATTTTGGCCAATGGGATGTGTGATCCTTTTGGGTGGATCTACCCGAATTTAAAAGTTATCATAAATGTCACATGCACATGAACTACAAAAGGTTGAAATAGGGAGGGAGTGACTCCAATGAAAGGGTTGTTAGTTATAGTTACGGATTTAGATAACAAAAATGTCAATGTGTGATCCCTTTGGCTATATCTCCCAAGTTTGGAAATTATTATGAATGTCACTTTTGGAAATTATTATAAATGTCACTTTCACATTATCTACAAAGAGCTGAAATAAGAGGGAATGACTCTAAGGAAAGGCTCGGTGGTTGTACTTTGAATTGAGTTAACACAAATGTCATTATTAAATATTAAATAGTGTGTATTGTGAATGGTAAAGAATTTTTTAAAAATTCCATGAGAAATATTCAAATTATTTTATATTAAAATAATATTAAACAATATGTCTACTCATGGGAAATGAAATTTGTAGAGAGTAAGTAATTATGTTACCAATTATAATAGGTACATGTGGGGCCAACAATAAAAACACCGATGATTTGCGGACCCCTCCTTTCCAGTTTTGTAATTTTGTGGGGCTCCCACATTCAATCTCCACCATTGATTTTTTGGTGAGTCGACCCTCCCTCTTGTTAAACTCTGACAAGGAAGGGCCCCTACATTTTGTCGATCTTGTTGACTTCTAGGCATGTGCCATCATGAGCCATTGATGGATACAAAAATTGTAAGGACATAAAATTAACCATTTCATTTACGCTTCGTCCTTCAAATGCCCCATTGCACTTTGTATAAAATATGTACTCCGTGTCATTCAAGATACTATAGAGCAACATCGCCATTATACATGCTGACTACAGACTCGTGAGAAGACCTAATCTAACATAGAAATGATACAAAAAAAAATTACCTAAGCTTTCCTTCGTTAGACCAAATACACAAAGTTAAAAATCAAGTGTTGAAATGTAAAAAACATTTTTACGTGTCAAAATTGAGCTCTGTTACAACGTGTCATCTTGAATAACCTAATTGCTCCAATGCCTTCAAAAAAAACAAAAACAAACTCATCTCTACTCCTTAAAATCCTATATCTCCTATTTATCAAAGTTATGAAAATGTAACCAAGATATTAATATCCATTAAATCAACCATGATATCTTAGGGTAGAGATGATTTGACTAATACCCATCAACCTTTTATGTTTTATAATGTTTTCTACATATATAATTATTATTTTTTATAATATTGAAACATTATTATAAAATATATTTTATACTATCAATATTTTAAAATTTTTATGTTTTTTATTATTTAATTTATAGGGAATTCAATGGAATAGATCATTCACTCTCATCAATTCAAAGTCTCATAAATATTATAATTACTTAAATTATTATCGTTTAAAAAAAATTACCATATAAATTGTTGAAACGTCTAATTGTATTTTTTCCTTAAAAATTTTAATTATCTTAATTTTAATTGTATTTCCTTTTGTTAGTTTGTTGTAGCTTAATTGGAAATAGCCATGGCAATGAAGTCTCACGAACCAAAAGTCTTGGGTTCAAATATTGTGCTATCTATCCATCAAAGTGAAAAATTGGATATGATAAGATGTAATCCCGCCAAACTTCAAAAAAAATGTATTTTCTTTTAATTTTAATTGTTTTTAGTATTGAGTATTTTTTTTTTTATTTCTCCATCAATATCATTTATTATTTATTATACATTTTTATCCATCGTTATTATTTATTATTTATTATAAATTTTAAGTTTCTCATTACTATCATTATTTATTGGTTATAATTCAAAAAATTATTTTAATATAAAAATCTATATTTTATAATTTTTTCATCAAAATATTTGGTAGTGTTTAAATATATAAATTTGTTTAAATATCAAAATCAAAATTTTGCTATTGATGGGAGAAAAGATAACATAGATTCTGACTCTTTAACAATAATTAGTTGTAACTACATAGCGCTTATAATTTATAATTAGTTGTAACTACATAGCACTTATAATTTAGTAAAATACAATAAAACTATTGAAATTTGATTCTATAGAATTTACTTATAGAGTTATCTTTAGTGCGATCTTTTTGACTTTTCGGTGCTGGAATCCGGGGGGAAATTTTGAGGTTAAATCTTGATTTGTGTTATTTAAACTAACTACATATTTGGATTCAACACCCTGAAAAATCCCTAGAATGCTTTGATTATGCAAGAATTACCCATCAAGCTTGTGATTTCAATAAATTGCTGTCGATTTTAGAGAAATTTGACCTGAAAACCCCATTGAAAAAGCTTCCAAAAAGTCATACTAAAGACAACTCCTTTACCTATTCACTGTAAAATAATACAATTAATTAAATTGCAATCTTTTCTCTTTCAAAAATCTCTCCACAATCATTGTTGATAATAATATAATATTAAT
>APFE030082307.1:69817-91655 GCA_000404065.3 Pinus taeda | reverse complement strand
GATGTTGTACGGAAGGCGACACTGCTGGCTCACGCGAAGATCTCGTCCTTGGTGAAGCCACCCAATGGTGTATGGTTGTGGATGTGCTGTGGTCGGTAAGCCCAACCGCTTCACGACCTCGGCCGAGATGAGGTTCTTTTGACTCTCGCTATCAACAATGAACTGTATCGGGGAGCCCTTTACCCACATCTGGGAGTGGAAGAGACGCTCCTCCTCCTCTGGATCTTCGGGTTCATTTTTCTGGATCTTTGGTAGCAACAGTGGCGTTGGGATCGGCATCAATGATCGGCTTCCCTTTGTCATTCCCCTTGTCAGGTTCTGACTCAGAGTCAGAACCTGCATCTGATTCTGAAACCTTTAGCTCAGCCACTAGTGACTGCTTCGCCCGACACTCACTTGTGTTGTGAGTGGAGCTCTTATGGAACTCACATTTACGGACACTTGGCAAAAGAATGCCCAATGGAATTCAGACGTCGAAGGAAGCAGAGGAAGGCAGAGACAGGGGAGGCAACTGAGGAAGATCTAAAAAATAAATCCTCGGGGAAAGGCAAGGGGGAGGAGCCGATGGACACAGATGGAACTCTGGAGGATCCAGTCGGAAATATAGAGGAGCAGAAGGAACCCACCCGGGGACACCAGACACCTCAACAGTTTTAAAGGAATGTACAGAACGAAGACATAGTAGCAGACATTGATGAGAGCCAATCAATCGACAAAGAGGGTATGGGTCTGGATTTAACCCTACCTTCTGTTACTCCTGTTATTTCTTTAAATTTAGCTAAATCTGTCCCTGGTCCCTCCAGGCAATACAACATTGTCATTCCTATTTTAAGTTAAGATAATATGCAAGTTGAGAGTATAATCACTTCTATTCCCAATCTAGATCTGAATCGTGAATATGCTAGAAGCAATGATGCCTTTTCGAGAGATGAAACCGTCACTGCATCTAACCCTTATAACATCAGTCCTCAACAAAAAAAACCTCCCCCATGGGGAGTGATGGGGGTAGTGGGGGGCATCGACATGCAATCCACCCAGCCATGCAACCGTAAGGTGAGAGGGAGGAAAACAAACCTGTCGAAGTCTCAATTAAGAGCCAAGCTAGATATTGCAGACGACAATAAAATGTCCATTTCTAGGGCGCTTAGAGTAGAAAAAACCCCCCTTGAGGTCGATCAATGATCATCCTTTCCTAGAATTGCAGAGGTTTAGCTAGCAACCCTAAAAAGTTGGCCTTAAAAGAGGTAATCCGGACCTACAATCCAGACATACTCCTCCTTTAAGAAACTTTGGGAGCAGGAGAAGAATTCTCAAAATCACTGTCAAAAATTTTTCCTGGCTGGAGCATCCAGGCCTTGGATGCCAAAGGTCACTCTGGGGGAATAGCTATGGGGTTTAAGGAAGGAAAATTCAAAGCCCTAAATTCCCGGGGGATGGACCAGGTAATGGGGATGGAAGTCTATTCCCAATAACTATGCACTAATCTGTTGATTGTAAACATATACGGGCCATGCCAAGGAAGAGCCCTCTTCTGGAAGACCCTTCTCTCCAAATATTTACTAAACAACCTATTGTTGCCACAACTACCACCCTATTAAAACATGCTCTAATAGCAAATTTTTGAATGGGTCCCCTAGAATTTTGATCTTTCATCTTTCGGAATGATCTATTTTATTACAGGGATGTTAACTCTTTGCCGAGTCAAATTTTCAATGCCTAATGGCTAAGCTAGTGAATAAACCTTTGTTGCATGGTTCATTCCTGACACAGCCTAGCCCTTTATTCACTCCCTAGACCTTTTAACCACCCTTATTATAATTGTTTGTGTGCTTAACCCACGAAATCTTCCATCACGTCCTTATTTCCATCATGACTCTTTATAACGGGAATACACATAACACTCCTTTACGCTTATCGCATGCAACATTGGCGCGCAGCGCGTACCATGAGGCACCGGACCTGACGGCGTTATAAACCAGAATTCATATATTTTGGGTCCGAAAGCTTCATTGCATATTATATATATTTCGAATAATAAACACATATTCAATGGAGATTAACCTGATCATGTACTATTGCGGAATACATACACAATACATAAGCTCCTCTGCGTTGATCATCAATATAGCAGCATCAATAACAATAAAACATCAAGAGCATGCACACATTAACACAGTATGTAACCCTGGGAAATCTTACAGCTGAAAACCCCACACTATCTGTATATTAATGATAGAGAACATGTAATATTACAATAATCAATACTTCTCACAAGTATCCAACACTATCTCCACCTATTACACACAATACAACTCAGATCTGATCTCCAAATCTATTCCACTGCTTGCCTGCCTCCACTGCTCAATACCTGCTCAAGAATGGATGAGAATGGTTGAACCAAACTCGTATTTACCTCAAAAGAATCACTCACACTGGGAATCACATGAGAAAAGGATATAATCACTTGGTATTGGCCAATTCTCATTGGCATAACTCAATCTCATTGATTGTGCAAATCCTCATGCACAACAATAGTCACAACTGATAGAAATCTGATCCTCTAACACCTGTCCCTGCTGAATTCAACACGCACTGACATGCAACTGAGTTAACTGATGTATTCTTTAGTTTCATTATGAGTTAATAATTAGTTTAAAAACTCATCATTAGTCTATTTGCAGTTAGACTAATTACAACTAGTTTAACAAAGTCAAACTGAACACAACTCCATCAACTCCACAATCAACTCCACCAAACTCAACTGATTGAGTTCTAACTGAAGTCATGCATGCAACAACTCAACTGACCCACAAAGAAAGCGTATAGATGCATGTGCCACATTTGTAGCTCAAATTGAAGTGCTCCAAGAGAATAAGATAAAGTTTATAGTCTAAATATTATTATAAGCTAATAATATTTGACTGCTCTATAATTAGACTTGACAGTGTCACCGTTGTTGTCTAAAAATAGAAGTCCATCTATTTTTGCCAAGTTGACCAATCATCCATAAACAACATCCTGCAACTCATAGACATGATCCATATGTCTAAAAATAGACATAGTCTAAAAATAGACTTTGCGCCATAATTTGCCTGCGGTTCCACTTAGTGAAGGCGACTCTTTTCACTAAGCTCCATCATCTTGTTGCAATCTCCACACATATCGCAATCGGCGGGGCCCCAGGCCTATATATATATATGGCACATCATTATACCCCGAACCCGCCGACGATTATAGAACCTGGCATATAATATCTCAAATTCGGCCTATACAGCCGGATGCGGGTTTTCCCATATACCCTTGTGTTTTCGGAAAAACATGGAAATCCGGCTTTTTCAAAGGGAAGGTTTACAAGGCAAACGCGCCAAGATTATCAACAACAACATATACATTATCGGGTCCAGAACCAATCACATATCGCAATTGGTGAGGCCCTAGGCCTGAGCATATTGCGGTATGCGATATGGCGGACCTGCCAATCCGACTAAATGTAATATTTATGCTATTGGGTCCTCCCTTTCCCATCGCAAATCGCTATCGGCGGGGTTTAATGCTCATGCATAAGGTGCGACACCATACATCGGACCAACCGATGATTATAGGCTCCAATATATGATTTTTGAAATCTGCTATACGACCGAATGCAGGTTTTTCCCATATTTTCCTATGTATTCGATATAATGCCATAGTCGGGTTTTTCAAAGGGAAAGCCAATTAAAGTGATACGATGTGATATGGGGACCCGATAGGGTATAGGTTCCCGCCTATAGTATTTCAAGTCTGGATTTTGGATGCAGCCCTGTGTTTTGCGAGGACTTTCAATGTAAATCAAATTTTCACCTACAAGACCAAATCAATGCGTATAAAGACCAGGGGCCGATTCTTTCGCAATTGCTACTCTTGATGTTATAAGTGCTTTAGGAATGCAAAATTTTTGTTTTTAAGCATTTTTTTTTATCATATCTATATATGTGTAACTGATGTTGGCCATCTCTGCAAGTGAGGACCGAGAGAAGGCAAGCGAAACCTAAGGATGGATGCATAAGTTTCAAGTTTGACTCCAAATAAAAGATGCATGCGTAGATCCGAAGAGTTTACCCTTGCAGATATGTTTATTTGAATATTGGGCTCTATGGCGTGGCGGTCATATGTCCAGATGTTGCCTATATATTCCTAAAGCGAAACCACCCTAGATTGCATCATGAAGAGATGACACACAATCATCCTCTCTAATCAATAGCCATTTAGTTCCCAGGAAATGAAGTGCTCTAATGACAGGAAATGCCCTATACGTGTCAACAGTGACACCGACTGTCTTCCTCTGTTTCTTCTAATTGGTATAATGAAGGAAGGAGAGGGAAGGTGAAGGGTGAAAAGGGAAGACTAAGAGTCATTTCCAGGGGCATAAATATTCCCTCAGGAGAATATATGGGGGCTTTTTGGCAGAACAACTTTTGTTTATTCTGAGTAAGGAATATTTTTTGGGTCAGAGAAGGAGCCTTTTCTCAGATTGATTTTCCTCTTCTTTATATGTTAAGAATCAAGATGTTGTTGTGAGCATAAATCTGAATGTGATTTGTGTTTGTGTCCATTGATGACTTACAATCAATGATTAGCTTTGGTTGTTTGAATGTGATTCTTCATCATAGTTAATTCATGAGCAGTCCCTGATTTGAAACTATGTTAAACATCAGTTGCAAGCTTTAATTCCATAAAAGGGATGTGTATTCCTGTATGAGTGATTGGATTGCAATTTAGAATTGATGCAACCTTGTTCTTATGTGAACCATTAATTGATTCATTTAGAATTGGGATTCATATATGATGTTTAACCTCTCTTTCATCATGCTCCTGCAAGATAGATTAGGATAGCTAGAACTAGATTAGAGTAGTTAGAAGTAGTGTAGATAGGATTTAATACATAGAGTTTAGCTGTTTTATTTTGTTGATTTAATTGAATTATTCCTCCCGGAAGCAATCTATCAACGCATTTAATAGTTTATAGGGTCCCTTAAAACCCATTGGAACTAGCCATTCCAAACGAAAGTAGGTCTAATTGGGGCTTGCGATTGGGTTAGTTCCCCTTGTTGGTATAGCGAACATTCACCATGTCAACAAATTGGCGCTAGAAGGATGGCCTGAACCGCCGTCCACAACTTTTCAAGATTCATCTATAAATGCCACCCATGGATTCAAAAGGATTAATGTATGGATTGTAGAGGCCGAAAAGACCATTCCACCCATTTGAAAGAGCCTCATTTCGAGGAAACAAAGACCCTTCTAAGTCATGTTTCTAGGTCACCCAAGGAAGAGACACTATGGGAGTATCCTGTCACTCAGGAAAAACTAGTCAGAAGACTTACTCTGGCTTATACTTGTTCCCTGTCACAGCTCCCTATCTTTCAGCCTTTACCTCCGACAACAAAAAGAAAGCCAAGGGTCTATCACATAAACGAAGAGACATCTGCAGCCCCTTCTCTTGAAGATATTGTGCTTGATTATTTGCAAAGTATTGACTCTCCTTGGGAAGAAATTCCTGAGGATTCCCCTTCTGAAGGCAATCCCTGGCCTGATTTGGAAAATCCTAATGAAGAAACCCTCAACCAGAACCTCCCTATCCATAATATGGCTAACGTTTTGCCTCCTGGTGGGAATCAACCTTTACTTCCTCCTCTGGGTGGGAATCAACCTCCACTGCCTCCTCTAGGTGGGAATCAACCTCCACCTCCTCCGGGAGCACTCCCTCCTTGGCTTGCACAGGATGTCGTAGCGATACCTGGCCAGCAGCATGCCTTACCCAAAAATGCAGAAAGAGTACTATCCAAATTCGACCCTGAGCAAGGAGACACTGCGGATAACCATATTCACTATTTCTTCTTGGATGTGCACATGTTAGGGGTAGTCAATGAGGATGTGGTATGTTGCTTGTTCCCTTTTACTCTGATTGGTTCGTCTTCCACATGGTACTTTAGCTTGAGAATAGGATCGATTACCTCATGGGGTGCCTTTCAGTAGGCCTTCTTAGACAAGTTCGACGATGAAAAAACACCTGCGGCCTTAGTTTTAGAGCTATCCTGTTTGAAAATGGGCACCAAAGAAAGGGTTAAGGATTTAACATCCGGTTCAATACTTTGTTCAACAGAATCTCGGCTACCGTTAGACCAACTGATGAGGTGCTCATGGAATTCTACATCTCTGCTCTCCCTATCCCTATTGCGATGTGGGTCAAGAGAAGTAATTCACAAACCTTACAAGGTGCTATCGAGGAAGAAATAAATTTGAGAATGAAATGATCAGTCTCATGACATGTCATCATACGACTGAAGGAAAGAAAGCCTCTCAATCAGCCAAGAAGAGTAGTAGAAGTGATAACAAAGTGGCTGAGGGAAAAGAGAGGGACACCATAGATGTGGAAGGTTTGCATCGGATTATTAAGAAACTGACCAACACAGTCATCGATATGAAAAGGAATTCTAGAGAGAGTACTAGTGGGAATGGAGGAGATTATAACAACAGAAGACCTTTCAAGCCTTTCTATCGTAAGAAGATAGAAGGCAGTCATGGTCCACTTACACTTCCTGCTCCACCCAATGAAGGAGATTTAAACACAAAAGAGCTAGCTCTTATTGGATCGCTCCTTAACAAACAAGAAGCTATAGTGGAGCTCGAACCAGAACAAGAAGATGCGGAAGAGTACCAGGTAAAAGAACCCTCGGATGAAGAATCTCAAATCAATGTACTGTGGGATTTCTACACTAATGAGAACGATGACGATGAAGGAGGTAGCACAACAAAAATAAACGCTAATGTAATCCACACACGAAGCAAAGGGCCACTTGTAGGCACCATGAAGCCTGTAGACCAGACAAAGAAAGATACTCAGCCTTTGAAAGCATCCACTCCCAAGGTCCCTGTTGAGAAGGGTAAACCTAGTGACAATTCCAAGAGTACACCAGTCGCAAACTATCCAGAGAAAGAGAATACGTATTCGGCTAAAACAAAGATGACCCAAAATGGTAAACTCCTGCCTAAGAACAAAAAAACTGGTATGTTTACTATGCCCTACCCTGTTTAAGAAATCTAGGGCTAATATAAGATACTTCGATTTGCTAAAATTAATGCAACAAAGGGATCTACTCGTGAAAGTTATGAATGAGCAGAATTGCAAACCTCCTACCAATCTGAGTAGCCAAACCAAGAAGTCGACATCCAGACCTGTTAGTACTCCCAGCACAGCTCAAAAGCCATCAGCTATGGAAGCTACTCTGTCTAAAATGAATCAAAACCCCCAAGATGTCACTGCAACCATGATAGGGAGGAAATCGAAATCCATGACTCCACCTTTCCTTATCACATTTGAAATATTCAACATGAATGTACACAATTGCTTGGTAGATTCTGGTGCCTCATCCACTATTATGCCTTATGTTGTTGCTAAAAGACTGCATGCAATACCTAAGAGAACTGGAACCCGAATTATGCAATTGGATAGAAAAAATGTGAAAGTACTTGGGGAGTTAAAAGATGTGTTGATTTGGATGGCTGCTAAACCACAAGACACACAAGTTGTTGATATAGTGGTAGTTGACATACCCGAGGCTTATGGAATGTTGCTCAACAAGGACTGGTCATCAAATCTGAATGGATATTTCTCAACTGATTGGTCCCATCTCTTGTTGCCTCATAGGGGAAAAGGTGATATGCTGAGAGTTGATCGAGAAAGATACATGAAGTATGTGGTAACGGAACTAAACAACCCCAATGAACCTATAATGTTTACTAACTCCATCCTTGGGAATTATAGTTTCGACCTTTGTACCACCGAAACCTGTTTCGGAGAATTCCAGGCAGAAATAGTTGAAGAAACTTTGAAATACACACAGTTGGAAATTCCCTCCCATAATCTAACTGATGAACTGTCCTGTATTATAGTAGATGATAGGACTAATTTCTTAGATAGTAGTTCAGTTGATGTAACATTAGATTCTATATTCTGGACACTATTTTGATGGCTCTAACTGCCTTGAAGGTGCAGGTGATGGGAGTATTCTCATAGACCCACAGGGGAACCAACATTTGATGGCCAGCCGGTTGGAGTTTGCTTACACCAACAACACAACAGAATATGAAGGCTTGCTGCAAGGCCTGAAGAAAGCCATTGATATGAATGTAAAAAATCTTAAAGCCTTTGGCGACTCACAGATAATCGTGGATCAAGTAAGGAAAAGGATACATTGCAATTCACCACACCTGGTGAGGTACCAACATGAGGTATGGAACTTAATTGATAGTTTTGACTCTTTTAATATCACATATATACCTCGAGGGCAAAATCAAGATGCTGATCTGATGGCTAATATGGCGGCTAAACTTTTGCCTGATCTTACATTGAACAAGAATAAATTTTATGTTGAATTAATTTTCAGACCATCCGTACCTAATCACATCTCAAATTGGCAGGTGTTCGAAGGTGATAATCAAATCCCTAAATTCCTGCACTGCAAAAAGGCATTAAAAAATACATTCATTGGTGAAAAGGAGCGTAAGTATATACTCACGGTAACCGACCACTTCACCAGATGAACCAAAGCCATCCTGCTTCAGAAGGTTAATAAGGATGAGGTAATATCTTTTATGGAGAAATCTATTATCAACAGGTTCATCATCCTTTATGCTCTCATATTTGATAATGCTTCTTACCTTTCGTCTCTAAAATCAACTGGATTTGCTATCAATAAACCAATCCGCATAAGGCACGCATCAGACTATTATCCCCAAGGAAACAGAGAGCTAGTCCTAAACTGGGGCAAGCTAAGTAAGCCGAAAGGTGAACACACAAAGTTTCAACACTTATGGTTGGGCCCGTTCCAAATAAAAGAAAAAGTTGGTCAGGGAACTTACAGACTGAAAATTTTACAGGGAGAAACTGAAAAACTCCCTGTTAATGGCCAACACCTCAAAAGATACTTCCAGTAGCCATGCATGGTGGTTATCTCTTGAGTAGGTTAGGACTCCTTTTATTTTGTTGTTAGCTTAGTTGAATTTTCATCCTATCCATTCCTGTTTTGCGCAAAGTTTATTTTTCTGTTGTTTGCAATTTTAGTCTTTTGCATCCATCTGATTTCTGTCTTCCGGCCTTGTTTTCACCTTCTCAAACCTCTTTAGATTGCTTTCATTCATTTCCTTCTGCTTTTTCATCCCTCATTAACCTGCTGATGGATCTGCTAATCCTAAATCCATCGTTACCTTGCAGATCAAAGAAACTTTCTATTAGCCCATGAGAACTTGAAAATAAGCTGTAGAATTCAAACCAAGCCAATCATTGGCATCTCTTGAGAAGTGGGTAAGATTTGTTGATAACTTAGATATCTGGAGCATGTAGCGACATCTTTATAAAACAAGAATGTGTAACTACAGCTAGACTGGCATGGAGGGACGTCGCATTTTGAATAACTCCCACTCAGACCTAGCATATACTTGCCTATAAGGTTTACAGTCATTCTCCAGTGGTCCCATACACCACACTAAATTGTCCAATACCTATTTTCTACAAGTAAACCTCCTTTCATGGGCTAAGCTCACTATCATATACCCTGTGGCAAATCCAATTGTGCTCTAGTCCTTGTGCCTGAAACTGGAAGGACTTATTTAAAAGAAAATGAAATGTCAAGTCCTTGTGCCAATCTGGAAGGATAGGTTGTTTGGGAAGGCGGTTAGAGTAAGGACTGTTGTTGGACTCAGAGTACCGGTTGATACAGCAAGCCCAACCTTGCTTAAGTAGTTTAAAAATATGGCATGATCCATGACTGCGGCCCATTCAATCATATGAAAATATAGCACTGAAATTCTCATATAAAGTGCAGATAAACATATCTACATCAAGTTTGATGAACAATAAAGAGCTGAGGTACACACCTAAACAAGTATTGACAAACTAGTGATGGCCCCAAAAGGATTTTTGAAAGTAGGAAACAGGTAAAGGAAGGTTAATAAATCCCATAACACTGCCATTGGAGAATGCCTGTCAAAATCCTATCAATAAGTAGAAGCTATTTGTCTCTATCCCACCTGAAGCAACTGATGTTGAAGTGGAACCCATGCTTGCCCATCTATATAGTTTGCATTTCAAGTTTATCTTAACACCCTGATGTTTTATTGATTTGAGGATTATTTGGAAACAGAGATAACTGGTTCGCCCAACAGTTCGCCATTTGTTGTGGCCACAACTACCACCTATTAAAACATGCTCTGATAGCAAATTTTTGAATGGGTCCCCTAGAAGTTTGACCTTTCATCTTTCGGAATGATCTGTTTTATTATAGGGATGTTAACTCTTTGTCGAGTCAAATTTTCAATGCTTGATGGCCAAGCCATTGAATAAACCTCTGCTGCATGGTTCATTCCTGACAAAGCGTAGCCCTTTATTCACTCCCTTTATTGGGACCTTTTAATCTTCACAAACATGCATGGTACATTTATGCCCACACAAACAATCACCCCCATCCTTATTATAATCGTTTGTGTGCTTAACCCACGAAATCTTCCATCGCGTCCTTATTTCCATCATGACTCTTTATAACGGGAACACATAACGCTCCTTTTTGCTTATCACATGCAACATTGGCGCGCAACGCATACCATGAAGCACTGGACGCGACGACATTATAAACTAGAATTCATATATTTCGGGTCCGAAAGCCCCATCGCATATCGTAATCGGCGGGGCCACGCGGGTTTTCCCATATACCCTTGTGTTTTCGAAAAAACATGGAAATCGGGCTTTTTCAAAGGGAAGGTTTACAAGGCGAACACACCAAGATTATCAACCGTAACATATACATTATTGGGTCCGGAACCAATCACATATCACAATCGGCGAGGCCCTAGGCCTGAGCATATTGCGGTATGCAATATGGCAAACCTGCCGATCCAACTAAATGTAATATATATGCTATCGGGTTTGCCCTTTCCCCATCGCAAATCGCTCTTGGCGCGGTTTAGCACTCATGCATAAGGTGCGACACCATACGTCGGACCCGCCAATGATTATAGGCTCCGATATATAAATTTTGAAATCCCTTATACGGCCGAACGTGGGTTTTTCCCGTATTTTCCTATGTATTCGATACAATGCCATAGTCGGGTTTTTCAAAGGGAAAGCCCATTAAAGCGATGCGATGCGATATGGCGGACTCGATAGGGTATAGGTGCCCGCTTATAGTATTTCAAGTCCGAATTTTGGATGCAGCCCTGTGTTTTGCAAGGACTTTCAGTGTAAATCGGATTTTCACCTATAAGACCAAATCAATGCGTAGATTAAAGACCAGGGGTCGATTCTTTCACGATTGCTGCTCTTGATGTTATAAATGCTTCATGAATGCAAAATTTGTGTTTTTAAGCATTTTTTATCATATCCATATATGTGTAACTGATGTTGGCCATATTTGCAGGTGAGGACCGAGAGAAGGCAAGTGAAACCTAAGGATGGATGCATAAGTTTCAAGTTTGACTCCAAATAAAAGATGCATGCGCAGATTCGAAGAGTTTACCCTTGTGGATATGTTTATTTGAAGATTGGGCTCTATAGTGTAGCAGTCATATGCCCAGATGTTGCCTACATATTCCTAAGGCGAAACCGCCCCAGATTGCATCATGAAGAAATGACACACAATCATCCTCTCTAATCAATAACCATTCAGTTCCTAGGAAATGAAGCGCTCTAATGACAAGAAACACCCTCTACGTGTCAACAGTGACACCGACTATCCTCCTCTGTTTCTTCTGATTGGTATAATGAAGGAAGGAGAGGGAAGGCAAAGGGTGAAAAGGGAAGAACGAGAGTCATTTCCAGGGGCATAAATATTCCCTCCGGAGAAGATATGGGGCTTTTTCATTTCGCAGAACAGCTTTTGTTTATTGTGAGTAAGGAAGATTGTTTGGGTCAGAGAAGGAGCCTTTTCTCAGATTGATTTTCCTCTTCTTTATATGTTAAGAATCAATATGTTGTTGTGAGCATAAATATGAATGTGATTTGTGTTTGTGCCCATTGATGACTTACAGTCTACGATTAGCTTTGGTTGTTTGAATATGATTCTTCATCATAGTTAATTCATGAGCAATCCTTGATTTGAAACTATGTTAAACATCAGTTGCAAGCTTTGATTCCATAAAAGGAATGTGTATTCCTGTATGAGTGATTGGATTGCAATTTAGAATTGATGCAGCCTTGTTCTTATGTGAACCAATAATTGACTCATTTAGACTTGGGATTCATATATGATGTTTAACCTCTCTTTCATCATGCTCCTGCAAGATAGATTAGGATAGCTAGAACTAGATTAGCGTAGTTAGAAGCAGTGTAGATAGGATTTAATACATAGAGGTTAGCTATTTTATTTTGCTGATTTAATTGAAGTCTTCCTCCCGAAAGCAATCTATCAACGCATTTAACAGTTTATGGGGTCCCTTAAAAACCCATTGGAACTAGCCATTCCAAATGAAAGTAGGTCTAACTGGGGCTTGCGATTGGGTTAGTTCCCCTTGTTGGTATAACGAACATTCACCATGTCAACACAACCTGAATCTGGTCACTGGGGGAGATTTAAACTTCTCCATTGGCTCATCTGAAACCTAGGGCCCCTCAGCCAAAGGAGATCAGTTATCAAATTTTTTTTTTTACCAATTTATTAAGAGAAAACAAGCTGTTGGACATCAACTTATTCAAGATTAGATCTACCTGGAGGAATAGGAGAATAGGGGAAGGTCGTTTTGCAAAAAGGTTGGACCACTTCCTCCTTTGTGAGGAAGTAGCAAAAAACATTCCAACCTTTCGCCAATGGGTGGGTGAAGGGGGAATCTCGGATTATATGCCAATCTTGCTAGAACTATCCAAGCCCCCCAAAAAAATGACAACCCCCTTCAAATTCAATCCTGCTTGGTTACAAGAGGAATCCTTCAACTCTCTCTTTAAGGTCACCTGGAGTCCTACAAGGGCCAGTGACTCTGAAGATAAAGCTTTCCTCTTCATCGAGAATTTGAAGCACCTTAAAAAAGATATGGTGAGCTAGGCCAAGGAGAAGAAACTGAAAGAAGATGAAAATCTCATCCAAATAGGAAGGAGTACTCAATTGCTCGAAAGCCTTGAAGCTGACGGTTATGAAACTAAAGAAAAAAGGGAAAGAATCATGTAGCTGGAATCCCAAAGGAATAAAATCCTCTTAGCAAGAGAAGAACAGTGGCGAATGAAGAGCAGAGCCATATGGCTAAGGGCAGGGGATGAGAACACCAAATTCTTCCAAAACTATGCCAGAGGAAGGAAGAGCGTGAATACCATTTGGAAACTAAAGGAAGAGGGAGGAAGAGAGGCTCGATCCTTTGAGGACCTATCTCAGATGGGCATAAGACATTTCCAAAACCTATTCACTGCCCCAGCGAAAGCTCCCTTGGTTGAAGTAATCCAAACAGCCCATAATTTTCCTCGTTATGTGGATGAAGAGGATTCACTGGAATTAATGGGAGAAGTCACAAGGAGGTAGGTGGAAGGAATTATAAAAGCAATGCCAAATGATAAGAGCCCAAGTCCAGACGGATGGACGGTGGAGCTGTTTCAGCACTTCTTTGAGAAAATTGGACACGAACTCACCGAAGTTGTTGAAGAATCCAGAAGGAAAGGGGTAATATATCCCCCTTTCAACTCAACTTTCATAGCCCTCATTCTGAAAAAAGAAGACCCATCCTCCTTTGAGGAGTTCCGACCGATCTCCCTCTGTAACTGTATCTACAAAATCATAGCGAAGGTGATAGCTCTCCATGTAAAACCAATTCTATCCAGGCACATGTCAAAATAACAGTTCGACTTTCTGAACGGAGGCAGATCCATGAAGCAATTCGGGTGGCCCACAAAACCATCCATAACATCAAACAAAAGAAAAGCAAAGGAGCAGTAGTGAAAACGGACCTCTCAAAAGCCTTTGTCAGGGTCATTTGGATGTATATTCGGATGCTTCTCACACACTTGGGGTTTCAAGTTGACTTTATAAACTGGGTGATGGGATGCTTAACCAATGTAAACTTTGTGATGCTTATTAATGGAGCATCGTCTCCTTTATTTGAAGGTGAAAGAGGGTTGAGACAAGGATACCCCCTCTCACCCTTCCTCTTCCTTCTGATAGTGGAAGGACTCAATCAGCTGCTCTTAGAAGCCAAAAGAAAATGGGTTATCAAAGGGTTGGACTTAAAAATTACCCATCTCTTGTTCGTGGATGACATTCTACTCTTCAGTAACGGAAGAAGGAGTGAAACACAGGAATTAAAAAGGATACTGAATCTCTTCTTAAAGGTGACAAGCTTGCAAGTTAACAAAGAAAAATCACAACTGCTGCTGGAAGGTTTCAACAGGCAGGAAGCAAACCAAATTAAAGAAGATTTTCCTTTCGAAGATCGGAAGCTAGAAGACAGTTTTAAATACCTAGGTTTCTTCCTGAAGCCCTGCTCATACAGGAAGCAGGATTGGCACCAACTGATTGCAGAAATCATATCAAGGATCACCCACTAGATTTTTAAATGGCTATCTAGAGCTGGTAGACTGGCCCTCATTAAATCGGTTCTACTAGCTATACCTGTCTATTGGGTTGCTTTAACCTGGGTTCCGAAAGGGATTGTGGAAAAAAGTAGAAGAGTTTGCAGCAGATTTCTATAGGTAGGCTCAAAGGAAGACTCGATACTGCCATGGGTGGCATGGGAGAAGGTGGCAAGGCCAAAGGACTGGGGTGGATGGGGAATAAAAGACTTAACTTCTTTCGAGTCGTCGCTAGGAGCAAAGCTGGGATGGAGGCTAATCAAAATGGAGAATCTTTGGACTATGGTGTTCAAGAGGAAATACATTGATCCAATGTCGTTGGAAGATTGGATTAGAAGCCTAAATAAAAAGAAAGGAAGCACCTCTGTGGTGTGGAAAGCAACACTAGACAGCTTCAAGATCATTGAACAAGGGCTATCCTATCAGGTAGGAAATGGAGAACAAGTCTGAATAGGGAAGGATCCATGGGTAGGATGCAACAAAGCTTTCTCTTTATCCCCGGGCCTCATCAACCAACTCGACATAAGAGGCATCCAAAATCTCAGTCAGATTGAGAACCATGGCTACTCCTCCATTTAGGGATAAGCCTGGATTTTAGGGATAGACCTAAACCTCAATCATCAAATGAGAGGGGAATGGAACACCTTCATCACAGAGTTGTCTCGATCCAATGTCCGGCTTAGGAATAGACCTGATCATCTAGTATGGGCTCATGCAGACTTGGGTAACTATTCCCTAAAGCAAGGATATAAGTACCTAATGATGAAGAAAGGTTGGGGAAATCAGGATTGGTGGGCTACCTCAATCTGGAAACTGCAATGTCTGACAAAAGCCCGATTGTTCTTTTGGTGCATCCTCAAGGAGAAGGTGCCAACGTGGGATATTATTTCGAAAAGATATAAGTCAGGTCTAGGGAGATGCTCCCTTTGCAAAATTGCCTCTGAATCAATTCCTCACCTCTTTGTAGAATGCTCTTTCTTAAGAGAGGTATGGCAGGCTGTTGGGGGACTGATCCATAAAAGGGTATCATGGGATGGGAGGATGGTAGCTGAAGTATGGCAATCTTGGTGGAAGAAACACCCTGAAGAGAACCTGAAAAACCTTCCCTTAGTCATTTCCTGGGGGCTATGGCTCACAAGGAATAAAAGTATCTTTAAAGAACAAACTCCCTCGGTGGGGAACACAGTTGTTGGATGCACGACTACCTTCACCAGTATTCTTGAGCCATCCCATGAGGAAATACCTCGCCTTGTTAGAGAAGAACGCATTAACGAAGGAGTCCCTTGGGCATATTTTGACGGGGCCTCCAACCAAAATAACAAATGTGGTCTTGGGTTGGTTATTCATCTAAACTCTCATAGATGCCTCAAAGCCTCAGTGGGATTAGGGACCAAAACCAACAACTTTGCAGAACTGTTAGCCTTAAAACTTCTACTCTGTTGGCTTACACACTTGGGCATCCCCACGATTCAGATATTTTGGGACTCACTAAATATTATCAAATGGTTTAATGGAATAAGCAGATGTTAGAACTACATATTATCACCATTGTTAGAAGAAACCATGCATTTAAAGTCTTTTTTTTTTTTAATGAATTTTCTTTATGTCACATTTACAGGGAACACAATGATACAACAGACCAACTTTCTAAAGCGAGTTTGCGACAAGATATAGGCAGTTGGAGGATAGAGGAATCTGATATGGATGCGATCCGTGTGTCGGATCTTCCACCATATGCTTAAAAATCCATATTCTCTATGTCTGCAACCTAGCTTCAGGCAATTTCCTTTGTTTCGCTTTTTTCCATTCAAAGAACAACAAACAGTTACTCTTTTTTCATTTCCATAACAAACTTTTAACTCCCATAAAACATTCGGCTGATTCATTCATGTTTGGATTGTTTTCCTCTCTGAGGAGACCCAGGAATGATTCAGCCCCAGCAGTTTGTGTTCTTGCTTATATTTGAGACATATGATGCCGTTTATTTTACTCAAAAAGCTGATCAAACAGGGTTGTTTTCCTCTCTGAGGAGGCCCTTGTTTTCAAAATAGATCAGTGATTCAATGTTAGACAAGTGAGATGGTAGAAGGCGAAACCTTCAAATAACATCTCAACAAACTCTATGATTGAAAATCATACAGTCATCTGAATGCATAATAGCATATACATTGTAACTTTTTGTCACAACAATAAAAAGTTCAATTTTTTCCTAAGAAAAAAATATATTAATGTGAATATTAGATTTAATAATAATAATAATAGTGATCTTTTAATATTAATGTTATGGTTAATAATGTTTTTTTTGCATGGTATTAATAATAATTTGACCCATAGGCTTCACCAAAATAAAACCTATTTTTTGAGTTTCAGTAAGTATAAAGAGGTTTATGGGGTAAATATAAAAAGAGGTTTTATTTATTTACCATACCTATGGTTTATCTATATATATATTTATTTATCAAATCTCTTTTATTTACCATGGTATTTGGCCCATATGCTTGGTATATAATTAGATGTTGATTTCTAATCCTATTTGATATATTTTTATTTATTTACCATACCTTTTTATGCCTCTTTTGTATTTATTTATTTACCATACCTCTTTTATAAATATGGTATTTGGCCCATAGGCTTCACTTAACTAAAACCTCTTTTTTGAGTTATGGAGTAAATAATAAAAGAGGTTTTATTTATTTACCATACCTCTAGTTTATTTATATTTTTATTTATTTGCCATACTGCATTAAATATATAAAAAAAAGTTTTGTTTATTTACCATACATCTTTTTTGAGTGTTCGTAAACCTCTTTAGATTTTAAATTTATATTGTGTTTATACATAATAATAATTAGATTGATTTTTAAATGGGGCCGACATTATATTAAAAATGTTAAATGTTAAACATTCATTTACGTTTACATTTATGTTTACCTTTACATGTTTACGTGTTTACGTTTTTAGGTGAGATCTACCCCCATACTGGGTTGTAGAGCACCTCTCGGCGCAATAATATATTTGGTTTCGTTGGCTGCAACAATGGAATGGAATATCCACCAAATGGATGTAAAAATAACATTTTTGAATGAAACCATAAATGAAGAAGTATACATTGAACAAACTAAAGGCATTGAAATAAATGGAAAAGACACTCATGTTTGTAAACTCAAGAAGGTCCTATATGGTTTGAAGCAAGCTCTTAAGGCATGGTATGCAATAATGGATGCATACCTTTTGAGAATTGGGTTCATCAAAAGCATTGTTGATCCAAATCTCTATATCAAAGTTGTCGATAATGAACAGGTCATTATTCTACTATATGTGGATGATCTATTTATTACAAGTGTAGAGCAAAGGATACAAGAATGTAAGAAGTTGTTGGCAGCCGAGTTTGAGATGAAGGATATGAGACTTATGCATTATTACCTAGGTCTAGAAGTATGGTAGAAACCTGGAGAGATATATCTGGGGCAAGGAAAGTATATAATGAAGTTGTTGTAGAAATTCAGTGTGATATATTCCAAGCCCATGACTACTCCCATGATCACCAATCTCAAGAAGTTGAGAAGCTCTGACATGAGTCTCATAGATCCTACCACATATCATAAGTTGGTGGGTTCTTTGATGTATCTGGTAAATATTAGACCAAATATTTGTTTTGTTGTGAACATTCTTAGTCCATTTCAGTTGGATTCTCATCATGATCATTGGATAACTGCTAAGCATATATTAAGATACCTACATGGCACGATACATCACTACCTAAAGTATGATAGCAAGGAAGTCAAGTTGACAGTTTTTTACAGATTCAGATTAGGGTGGCAGTGATACTAATGGAAGAAGCACTATTGGTGGATGTTTTAGTTTGGGATCTGAGATGATCTTATGGATGAGTAGAAAGTAAGATCTTGTTGTTTTGAGTAGTAATGAAGCTGAGTATGTGGCTGCATGTGAAGTAGGAAAGGAGGCTATATGGTTGAGGAAACTTCTGTCAGATTTATTTGAGAAACCTCTAAGTCCTACTATGATAAATTGTGATAATCAAAGCAACATTAAGATGTCTGAAGATCCTATGTTCCATGCAAGGACGAAGCATATCAACAATAAGTACCACTACATTAGAAGTTTGGTACAAGATGGGATTGTGAAGCTACAACATGTCCCAACCAACGAACATGTAGTTGATGTGTTAACAAAGTCCCTTCCTAATAAGAAATTTGAATATCTTAGAAGCATGCTTGGTTTGGTTGATATCACTAATCTCATTAATGATAAGTGTTTGGAAGATATTTGAGGAGGCACATTGTGTAAAATGTCGGGGAGGACATCTGTCCAGCCTATGTGTTCATGTCTAGTTCTCGAAGTAGGGAAGGTGGCGTTGGTCATAGAGCTCTAACCTTGCATTACACTCCTGGTTTCCTAGGTTTATAGTTAACAAGTAAGTTTGATGGTACCTAGAGAGGCTAAAAGCTTTAGTCCATCTTAGTCCCACCCGGATTGATTGCCCTAGTTAGGAATCTAGTCTGTGGCACCGTGTGTGCCTAAACTCTTCGTAGTTCTTGTGTTTTGATATCTTCCTTGTACCTGTACATACATGTGTAGATTAGGAATACCTACCTAGTTAAGAGGGAGTGCTGAAGAATGTAACTAGGTTTGGTCTTCATATTTATATTTGAGTCAAAGAATGAAAAATAAGATTTTATTATTATTACAATGACTTATTAAAGCACGAGTTTCACGCTTGGGTCATCATTTTATAGGTCAAAGTCCCCATTGAGGACTTCTGGGTTTTATATTGAGTCATTGGAGTCATTTTCCATTCAATGAGACCCTTCTTGGGCTTTTGAATCATGTAAAAAGAATTATTATTGAGTCAAATATATAATTCGTCACCTCCACACCAAGTTGGCCCTTGCCTGATGAAGTCAGCCTACAAGAGGAAAATTCAACCAACAAAAGAGGTTATAGGATTGTAGATTACTGTGGTGTGGTTTCTGAGAGGAATTCAGATATTCCACAGTGTTCATCTTTACATTCGTTGACGTTTCGAGTCTAGACCAAGACTCATCATCAGGACTGATTTACGGAGAAAAGAAAAAGGGTTTGTGATAAATATGTAATAGGATTGCTGTAAAGACTGTTTGGCCGACCATATGACTATTTAATATTATTTACCATTATTCTAGTAAATTTCTGAATTAATATCATATTATGTTTGTTGAATATATTACAATTACTGTCCTTATTATTATTGTTACTATTTATAATTATTTTATAATTTTTACTTGTTATTTTATGATAATTCTTTATTTATGATTTCTCATGTTAATGATTAAGTGTAATTAATTTATTATTTAGGTTTATATTATTATTGATATAATAAGTTTGTTATTTTACTCATTAATTAATCTAAAATTAAATTGTGAGATTAGTTATATGTTATTTGATTAAATTAATTAATAAGTTCTATTATAATATGTAATTTATTTCTAATTCCTTTTTTTTTTCTTTGTAAAAGCTATTTCTATTAACTGGTAAACATAATAAAATTACATGAGGTAGCGCCTGCAGGAGCCCGCACGTCTAATACTTTACAAAACTTCCCCATTATAGTAGAAGTCGGGGAATCTCAACAAAGATAACAACCAATTCAATTGGCATTACAAACATACTGAGAGAGAAAGAACTGAAGATAAGCATATAACCAGAGCTAAGAACCCTGGACCGAGACCCGAACATACGCCACAGCAAGGAAAAACTCAAAACTGGGCATTGCTTCCAAAGCAGCCTCCAGAGAACCAAAAAGAGCGACTCAAAGAACGACTTGTTCATTTTTCCTCGTCCCCCTGCGTCTCCTCCGCCTGCAGACACGCGTTGTCCTGGCTGAGCACTTCTTTGTCACCCAACACGTTGCCCTCCTGCATCTTGTCGGTGGTGCCAGCGTCGGGGTCCAACACCAGATTAACACAGTCAACCAGGGGAGGAATTGAGGGTGGTGAATCGACCTGGATAATTGGTTCAACTTCCCTTTTGGCATCCATGGCAATTTTGGCAGAATTGCCAGAGGAATGCTCACTGCTGTTGGAGGAATTGGGGTTGATGCAGGAGATAGGAGGGACCTGGTTTACCTCCTCAGAAATTAAGATGGTTATCTGGGCTGAAATCAGAGGGCGGTTCAAATTGCTTTGGAATTTAAAATGAGTGGACTGAAAGGCACTGTTTGGAATCGGGTGGCGAGTGGGATTGCTGGAAGGAGGATCCTTAGGGGAGGAAGTGAGATTAATGGTAGTGAGCAGCGGGGTGGGCTGAGGGGGAACGGAGGGACGCTTACTGCTACCAGGTCGTTCACCTGAGCGGGAACGCTTCCCTGGTCTCTTCATAGTGCTGACTATCACCGAAACCTCAATAGAACCAGTGCTGAACCCAGAATTATGCCTCAGATGAACCGAGGGCACCAAACCAAATCGAAAAGCAGAGCAAAACACAATAGAAACTCGAAACCCCACCGAAACCTCAACAGAACCAGTGCTGAACCCAGAATTATGCCTCAGATGAATCAAGGGCACCGAACCGAAACGAAAAGCAGAGCAAAACACAATAGAAACTCGAAACCGAGAGACAGAGCAGGTATAGCTTATGAAACAACATATGGACCACTTACCCCAGGCCACTGAAGGATTTCCAGAGCGCCGCACGCAGGTAGAGTGGAAGCGCTGCAAATTCGAGCCTGAACCAGCTCGAATTTCCCCTCTGAGGCTAGATGCCCTCTCAGCTTCTCCTTCAGTTCTCAGAACAAACCGAACAACACAATCCTTAACCAACTGCATAATGGAAAAATCACCGGGAGTCTCCAGGTAAATAACAATCAACAGGCTGCGTTGGGCTTCGGCCTCCATTAATGGCGCCGTCCTGCACCGTCCCTTGTCCATTAAAACATTCTTCCCTCCTCGCTTCGAAACCTGGGGCTCCGCGCTGCTGAGCAGGTGGCGGTACGCTGGGAATTGACGCTGCATGAATGCCATTTATGACAGGAGGATCACCCGGATCCGGGAATTTGTAATTCCTTATTATTGTGTAATTAATTTATAATAGGTCTACAATATTATTAATATAATAAGTTTATCATATTGTTAATTTATTAATTAAATAGAAATGTGAGATGAGTTGTATGATATTTTATTTAATTGATTGAATTAATCAATAAGTTTTATTCTAATAAGTTCTATTATATTATGTTATTTATTTATAATTTCTAATGTCTTG
>APFE030082307.1:46005-65231 GCA_000404065.3 Pinus taeda | reverse complement strand
TCTGGGAAATCGTGGAAGGAGGATATAGATTTCCATCAGCAATTCCTACAGATACAGCAGGTAAAAAGCAATATGAAACCAATGCCAGGGCTGTCAATACATTATTGGGAAGTCTGTCACGATCAGAATTTGTCAAAGTTATGCAGCTCAAATCAACCAAATAAATATGGGACAAAACCGTTCTAAGCTACGAAGGAGACTCTAAGGTAAAATGTGCTAAACTGCAAACTCTCAGAATTCAATATGAAACTCTTAAGATGCACAATGATGAAAGTATAGCTAGTTACTTCTTACGTATAGATGAGGTTGTTAATTGCATGAAGAATATGGGTGAGGAAATAAAGGAAGTTACCTTAGTTGAGAAAGTTTTAAGATCCTTGTTTGCTAAATTTGAATCAAAAGTATCTGCCATAGAAGAAAAACGAGATCTACAGACTATCACTGTGACACAGCTTCATGGAATCTTAATTGCCTTTGAGATGAGAAAAGAAGGCCCATCAGATATGAGAGAAGCCACATTTAAAGCTTTAGCAAAAGGAAAGGAAGCACTGAATGAATCATGACATATTTAAGAAGAAGAAGATGAAGTAAACTTTGTCAAGAAGCTTCATCGAGGTTCTGGAAGATTTAGAGGTAAACTACCTTTCAAATGTTTTTCCTATGGTAGAGTCGATCATTATGCTACCAAATGTCCTCATAAAGATAAATATGATAAAGGGAAGGAATATGCAAAATGGAATAGAAAACAAAGTGTAAGTAAAAATAGCTACTATACTCATGAAGATAGCGATGGTTTATCAAATAGTGATGAAGATGAAAATAGTAATGACTATAGACTTCTAATGGCTTATGAAGATGATAATTTTTGGGATGCTTTAGAAGAAGATGACTTTCATGAAGAAATCTCTAAACTCAAAATCTGTTTAGAAGAAAAGAATATGATTATAGATACCTTGACATACGAACTTGCTGAGAGAGAAAAACACAATGAAAAACTAGAATGTGAAATTGTGGGTCTAAGAAAGGATCTTGAGAAAACAAAAGCTCTTAATATTAGATTTGCTAAAGGATCAGAAACCTTAAATGAAATTATCAAAGTGCAGCGTTCTCCTATGATAAAGACAGGTCTTGGATACACTGAAGAAGCATCTCAATCACAGAAGCCCTCAACCTCCACTAAAAGCTATCTTGATGCAGCAAAGAACAATGAACTTTATTGATGACTTCTCATGAAAGTGTCAGATCTTCTTCATGCAGAAGAAGGATGAGACATTCTCCAAGTTCATTGAATTCAAGGCACTGGTTGAGAAAGAAACAAGAAAGAAGGTGAAAGCTCTCAAGAGATATAATGGAGGTGAGTATGTGTCGAATGGATTTAAAATTTATGTGCAAAAAAGGCATTCAACGAGAGTTGACAACACCCCACAACCCACAACAAAATGGGGTGGCTGAGAGGAAGATCCGTAGCATTGTTGGAGCAGTGAGGGAGATGTTGCATTATCAAGGTCTACCTTTGCATTTGTGGTGTGAGGCATGCAACACAATAGTATATTTGTAGAATCAAATTCCTCATTGGATTCTAGGCAACATTACAATAGAGGAGGCTTTCTCAGGGAGAAATTCGACGTGTCACACTTTAGGAATTTTGGAGTCTCTGTTTACTACCATGTCTCCAAACAATCAAGGAAGAAGCTAGAGCCGATAAAAGAATTGGGGGTATTTGTGGGTTACATAGAAACTCCCCACAACTACCGTGCATACGTTCCATCCCTTAGAATGACAATTGTGTGAAGGGATGTAAAATTTGATGAAGACAAAGTGATGTGGTGCTCTCTTGAGGGGGAGCTTCAGATCCAACTAGAAGAGGAGCTTTCACCTCCAAAGGAGGAACCTCAAGAACTTCTGGAGTAGCCACAAGTTGAGGAGCAGAGAGTGGAGACAACCACTCAAGAAGAACAATATAGAGAAGGTAGGAAAAGGACCAGGGAATCTGAGAGACTTGTGCAAGATGCAAGGGAGAATGTGGATGCTCCTTCAAATTGGCATAAGCAAAGAAGGTCACCAGATTGGTACACTGGCTACATGGCTCTAATGGCTAAGATTGTAGAGATTGATCCATCCTCTTTCGAGGAAGTAGTAGAGAAACCTGTGTGGGTTGATGCAATGGTGGAGGAATATCAATCCATTGTAAATATAGTGTTTGGGAAGTGGTCCCATGACCAGCAAATAAATCAGTCACAGGTTCGAGATGGATCTTCAAGGTAAAGCATGCCACAGACAGAAGAATATAAAAGTACAAGGCCATATTTGTGGCCAGGGGGTACTCTCAAGTTGAGGGGATTGAATATGAGGATAACTTTGCTCCTATAGCAAGGTACTCATCCAGTAGATCAATTTTTGCTCTAGCTGCACAAATGGGGTGGAAGATCCACTAGATGGATGTAAAACTAGCATTCCTCAATGGATTTATTGAGGAGGAGGTGTACATCGAGCAACCAGAAGGCTTTGAGAATTCTGATCGGGAGTCTCATGTGTACAAACTCAAGTGAGAGTCATATAATATCAAGAAAGAACCTTGTGCTTGGTACACCAGCATTGATAACTATCCCATTGGTTTGGACTTCACCAAAAGTGAGGTGGATGAAAACCTATATCATATTTTGGTAGAAGGTAAGTTTTTTATTATTGTCTTATATGCTGATGATTTGGTTTTAGCTAGTGAGGAGCAGTTGATTGTATCTTGCAAGGAGGACCTAGCAAGATATTTTGAAATGAAGGACATAAGTATCAAGCACTACTTCCTCAGATTGGAAGTATGGAAAGATGATGGGGAATTTTTTGCCTCTCAAGGAAAGTATGCCAATGAGATACTTCAAAGGTTCTGCATGGACAATTGCAAACCCTTGGAGACACATCTAGTGACCAACTGGAGGAAAGAGGATGCCACTTCAGGTGAGGAAGTGGATGCTACTGTTTACCGGTAGTGGTGGGTTCACTAATCTATCTTGTGAACACATGACCAGAAATGTGATATGCACTCAACCAGCTGAGCCAAGCTATGGTTAGGCCAACCAAATTATTCTGGAGGGAAACTAAGCATGTTCTATGGTACCTCAGAGGCACTACCCAGTTTCAACTATGGTATAGACAAATAAAGGGAGTGAAGCTATGTGGATTCACAGATGTAGATTGGGGGCGAGTTCATCAGACTGAAAGAGTACATCAAGTGGAATTTTCAGTGTTGGGTGGATTTTTTTCGCAGCGGTTTCTTGGTACAGCAGGAAGCAACGATCTGTGGCACTCTGCTTGGAAGAAGTAGGATACATGGCTTCTAGTCAAGCAACATGTGAGGTGATCTGGATGAGCAAGATACTTGTTGGATTGTTTGGTCAGTTGATGGATCTAACTGTGATCTACTGTGATAGTCAAAGTTGCATCAAGCTATATGAAAATCATGTTTTTCATGATCGATCCAAGAATATAGATATTTGGTGTCACCATTTATGGGACTATGTGGAGAGGAAGATAATGTTGTTGTAGTACATTCCCACAGAGGAACAAGATGTTGACATTTTGAAAAAGGCCTTGTCAAGAGGGAAGTTCGAGTTCTATAGGTGCAGGATAAGGGTGGTTGATAATCCCTTTCTTTCTGAGAGGGAGTGTTGAAAAATTCAGCAATAAATTCTCAATTTGATTTTGCCTTGATTAAATTGAGAAAATTTGAATTTCCACATAAATAGAAAACTTGGATGATGTTAAATCGTGTGACATGGCTTCTGTCACCCAATTTACTAGGTAAATCCAAGTTATAGGAGTTAGAGTTCAATTCGGCATGTGTGATTTCTAATTTGTATCAATCAAGGTCGTTATCCCAAGTTGTTTTCAGTTAAACTAGTTCCAACTTTTGGAGGAATAGGTGGAAGGTCACTTAAGTAGTGGGACATCAGTCAAACTCAGTGATCATCTAGTTAACTGGTCAATCAACCCAAAATAGCTAGTGCATGCAGAGAATTCGAGTTACCCAGTTGAGGTGGAGATTCCAAGGCAGTGTAACATCAGTTGTAGACTAGTCTTGAGTGTACAGGTGTTGCTTGCAGTCAAATGATTAGCCTAAGGAATTGCACAATTCAATTAGAGGAATTTCCTAAATGATAGGGGATAATTCCTCAAGGAACAACACAAGGAAATAGGAGCTCAAGCTGAGGAAAAATTTGACTAACTGTGGATCAGAGGCCTTCAATGAACATAGAGATAGGTTGTGCACTTGCAGGGTGAGTTCAATTGAGAAAAGCAATTGAAATACATCTCTATTCATTATATTAGTGCAAGCAGGAATTGGGGTTTTTAAAATATTATTTTCCCCATTTAAAATTATTTGTTGCATGTGGATTATTTCTTCTTACATGTTTGAGATTTTTATTCTAAATTCTGAATTAATGTTCGCAGAGCAGTAGAGTAGGTTTGCATCTTGTGATTTTGAGTAAAACTTCATGAGTAGTTGATAATCTACAACCTAATTTCTACAATGTGTATGTTTGAGGGTGAGATAGAAAGAAAAAGTAGATATGGAGAGAAGGGGGAGAGAGAATGATAGAGGGAGGGAGATATTCAACATAGTTGCAAGACGAAGCTTGAGAAAGAGAGAGAGATTGCATGAGTGAGTGACGTGGGGGAGAGACAGAGGGAGGTGGGAGAGAAAGGAAGAGAGAGAGGAATTGAGAGGGAGGGATAGAGAGAGATGGAGTTGGAGGGGGAGAGAGGGAGGTATGAATAATTATTACATATAAAGAGAAGGTGGAGAGAGAGAGGGAGGCAGGGAGATGGAGAGGAGAGGGAGAGAGGAAAGTAGGAGGACGAGAGATAGAAGGAAGGCAAAGAGAGAGAGGGGGAGGGGAGGGAGAGGAGGGATATATATATATATATATATATAATTATATTATATATATATAATATACTATATATATATATAATATAATATATATATATATAATATTATATATATATATATGGAGAAATAATGTGTATGTTTTTAGGGTGATGTAGAGAGATGAAGAAGGAGAGACAGAGAGAGATAGAGATATAGATGGAAGGGGCAGAGAGGGAAGAAGAGAGAGATAGAGGGAGGGAGGGAGAGATAGATAAATATGAAGAGAGAGTGTGTGTTTCTAGGGGGTGAGATAGAGAGACAAAGAAGGAGAGATGGAGGGAGATATCAATATAGATGGAGGGGGGAGAGAAAGTGAAGAAAATTACCTCCACTAGATGCATTTATTTCAATGTACAGATGTTGATTTCTTGAAAATTAGATGTCTTAGTGTCCTATATTATAGGAAGCTCAGTCATTTATGTCTTACTATTCATTTGAGGTCATTTTTGTAAATATCAATCTTGATTTCATGAGTGATGTGGTCTAGAGGGGTCTATTTGTCATAATTCAAAGTGTAATGTCATAAAGGATCATGATTTGAAAGGGTAATCATGAGGGGTCATTAAGTCATCAAGGAAGAGTCTAGTGGTCATGTCGAGAAAAATACGGTCATCAGGAGTTAGTTATGCTAAAGTCATATCAGTTTTGAGAGTTACTTATGATCAATTGTGTCATGTCATGGTCATCACTGCAAAGATACCCCTTACTCATCTCTCACATCAACAAGTGGGCGATCATGATTTTAAAGAAGGTTGTAGTGGCATGAGGAGTTTAAATCTACTTTTGGTTCCTCATTTCCCCTCATTCGAAATTCATCTTGGCTCTAGAGTGGTTTTGGTGGTCGAAGAAGAGCATTGCAAGGTTGGAAAGAATAGTTGTTGCACAAGTTACAAAATCCATTATTTTTATGTAGTGATGAATATTTGAGGTTTTGAAATGGTTTGTGAGGTGTTATAAAGATATCGTAGTAGGAAGGAGTTGCCTCAGCCAACCTGTATTAGAATAAATCATCATATGATTAGAGTTTTGAAGTCCCTACGAAGGTGACAATTTTGTTGTGAAAGTCTGCTACATTGCCTCCAAAGGGGTCAGGTGATCAGGAGGCCTGCAATCATTTTGAAGGACATTTCAATAGTTCATTACCATCAAACGGATATTTTGAGACTACCCATTTTATCAATTCTATCAAAGGAAGGATGCAAACATTCAAAACTTGGAAGGCTACTCCATTTGCTACACAACTGGCAGATTCGTTGTGTTTTTGACTTCTTTTGTGATCCTTTTCAAAAGATTTGTTTGACCAAATGGAAACTAATTTTGAAAAACTAAAAGAACCTCTTTCCAAGAATGGGTCAAAGAATAAAAACCTCCTTCAATTTATGCACAGGTGTTATATATTGGAATATTAAAATGCATCTTTACAGCCTATGTTTCAGGTTTTGTCATTTCATGTTTTAGTCATTATGTTTAGGTACAGATTGTGAGGATCCTGTTAGTGTTGGTATCTTCATCCCTCTGTCAGAGATCAAATTCTCTTGTTTCATTGCATATTAGGTGTCTCGCTCAGTCAGCTCCATTCCATTAGGAGCATGGATCATCTGACAGTAGTGGCTTGTTGTAAATTTCCCCTCATACCCTTTACTTGCTGGCCCATTTACATTCGTTAAGATCATCTGCAATCATTTTTTGTCTTTAAATCTGCAAGAGTCATTTTTAGGGTTTCAGTTTCATTAGGTCTAGGGTTTCATTAAAAAGGTCTTCAAAATGTCTAATAACGGTTAGCAGGTGCATGAGGAGGTTGAATAAAGTTCCAGTACCAATAAATTTCATAATCACATGCTCAGAAATGTATTTTTCCTCAAAACCCTGTTTTGAGGAAAAACAGAGTATTTTAGGGTTTTATTGTATAAATTGATGTAATTTTAGTTCTTTCATATGTAAATAACTTCAGTGGCAACCCTGGTCGCCTTGCCAAGCTTCAGCTGCTCCATCCCCTGCAAGGCAAACAAAAAAATCAAGTCATTCAGTTCATCAGAGGCATAAATAAAGTAAACTACCCAAAAAAAAGAGTTGAAAAAGTAAGTCACAATGCAAACATTACAAATGTGGGTTTTATGAATGAAAAATCAAAAGCTGTTGTATATAAATCATTTTTTCATGATTCAAAAAGCTCATTTGCATTCAAGAAGAAATATTGAGCAAGAGAAGGCCGTGTTGAACAAAGGGAGCAAAATTGCAGCAAAATTGTGCAAGTTCGTGGGCGCGGCGCATTGGGTGAAAGGCGCGGCGTATAGAGAAGGCACGACGCATTGGGCCGGCCTCCACAGTGTAAAAAATACACTGGCGCGAGGCATATAAGTGGCTCCGAGCGTTGGGTTTGTGGCGTGGTGCATAGAGCTGCAAGCCCGATTTCACCATAAACTCCCTCAAATTTCCAAAATTGCTCAATCCTATGGTGTGCAAGTAAGTCTAGAGTTCTTCCCTTGCTAGTGAAAGAGTTTTTCTTAGAATTTATGGTAGTTTAGTGTGTAAAATCTCAAACCCTACCTCTTTGCAATTTTGCTCATAAACATTTGCGTAGGGTTTGTATTTATCTTTTTTCTACCAAGTCTATTCCATCACCCCCTCACTCTTTGACTCCTCCATTCATTTTTCAGTTTCATCCACTTATTCCTTAATTCCCATATTCCTAAAAAAGCATTCACCCCTATCCCCTATTCCCATTTTCCCAAATCCTAAACTACAAAATCCCCAAACCCTAATTGTTGTCCCTCAACCTAGAAAGAGCTAAGTGGATAATAAAGTACCTTGAGCAAAGAAACAAGTAGCTAGAGGACCAACAAACCATTATGGAGTTGCAAAACATACGAGAAAACCGCCAAGCTGCCAAGAAGAGGAAAGTGAAGCTCACATCACTTGAGCAAGAAATCAATGTTGATCGAAAATCTTCACTTGAGAGAGTGAGCATCCACTTAGAAAGGTTGCTAGAGAAGGCTAACAGGGAGAAAACAATGTTGAGGCATATGGCCTACCATTACATGACGAGAAATAAAAGTTGCAAGGCAAGAATTAGAAGCTTGAAAGCAAAGTTGAAGAGGGCATCGAGGAGGCGAAAGGAGAAAGATAGACTTCATATATTGGCTGGGGCTTCCTTGGCCCAACAAAACTCTTGATGGAGAACATTCAGCCCAAATTTCAAAAAATTTGGGACACTTTTTTCATTTTTGGAATTTTTGGGCCAAAAAACAAGTTTTTCTGCCCAATACGCCGCGCCACCTGGCGCTTGCTTTGATGGAGGCCTCCAAATGAGGAAAACTCAGCATTTTTGGATTTATCATGAAGAAATATGCATGCTCACCAATGGCCAAGAAATTTTGACAAGTTTTGAGCCCCCAAAAGGGTCAAAAACACCCTAAAAATGACCTTTCTGCCTCTATTTGGACACACAGGAAGCAGTGTTGGGAAAACTCAGTTTTGGAGGGGCAAATGGAGGCGAAATTCAAAAATTCCACTTGTTCTGGAAAGTAGACAGGCATACCTTTCCAAAATGTAAACTTGGAGCAAATTTGGACACCGGGAAGGCCTCCAAAAGTGGCTGAAAACAGGCGCTACGCATAGGGAAATTAGCGCAGCGCATTGAGGAAATTTTGCTCAGTTTGACCAAAAATACTCTGTTTTTCGCCTAGTTTCTTGATAGTTTGACTTTTCTTCTTCTCAATGTCAAAATATTGATGTAATTTAATGTAAATTGATGGATCTTGATGTACTTATGTCAAATTTTCACTCATGGAGGTAGATTCATCTATCAAAAAGTAGTTTGCAACTGAATGAATCAGTTCCCTAGTTTCTAGAGGCAAGATGTTCCACTGCCTAATTTTTAGTTCTCAGTTTAGAATTAGTTGGAACAACTCCTAAACTTATGAGCTCAACCCATAGAGGATAGGATTAGTTATTGTTTGTCTATATCTTGTGATTTTTCAGTCATTAGAATGGTTGGAATTTTGGAAAAGCTTGGAGCTTCATTGCATACTCATATCAACAGTTTTGGTTAAGGAATAGACTAGGGTTTGCAGCACTCTATGGGATTCAAGTGGAATCTTGCTTTGATATTGTGTTTCCTTCTGTAAATGTATGTTTACTTGTGTTTTATGTATGCCCTGTCTCTTATTTCATCTTAACTAACACAAACAAGGATAAAGGTAGAATCCATTGAAATTTGTAGTGCTCTACCTAGGGTTTGCTTAGTTATCTATGTTTTTAGCTGTTTGAAGAGGATCCCTGAGGTTCTCTTGCCCTCTTCCACTCCTCATCTATCTAAATCTCTTCATTTCATTCAATCTGAAGTATCAAATCAATTGCCTACATTGCCCCATTGAGATCTCTGCAAAACTAAGCCTCATTCCCTAGACCCAAAATCTACCTTACCATTTGAGCCAACAAAACATCATTAAACTCAATCAAACCCTTCGCACATATACCTAGCCTAAAATCAGTCTTCATTCAAGTCATCTGAAGCCTCATTGATCATATTTTGTTGAGATTGACAAGGAGAGAGCCCTTTCCCGACCTGGTAGGGCTAGCTACTAGGTTAAGCATGGTTTGATGTTACCCTAGATCTTATCTTTCTTAGCCTAAGTTGATTTAGGCACTAACAGATCCAGAGAAGGATTTTGAGAAATTGAGAGAGGTTTCTCTCAAGTAAAATCTAATTTATAAAATTACCCTTCGGTTTTGTAACAACTATCATGATTCAAGAGATATGATTTAGTATTTGACCCTTATTTTTTTAGAAATTCAATTTGTTGCATTTGTGACACACATCATTTTTTGACTTGTTGTTTCAAATTTTTGGTTTCTAAAATTAGTTTGGATCATGGGAATAGGTTTCATTAAGCCTTATGAGGTGTAGTTAGTGGTTTGTTGTAAATATTCCAACTTTTATGATTTATTAGGCATAGATTGGTCGCAGGTAAAACAACTCCTATTTTTCTGCAAAGTAGGTGATAGTTTAATCTATCTAGATGATGAATGGTTTTCCTTTGAGGAATTTGACCCTGCTAGGTGGGAGTTGAATATTTTGATGCATATAATATGTAAAAAAATAAGAAAAAGTTTTTTTTAGTCAGTGAGTGGAAAGAAGACCGTTATTTTGTACTCTCAATCATTTTTTCAAGTGAATAGAAGAAGGTTGAAGTGGTTTAACAGGGATTCATGTGTCAGACCTTGTTAGTAATGTGTTTTTTTGTATTTTTAATCATTTATTGTTAGTTCACGATTTAATTCGTGTCTTCATGTTTGTATTAATAAGAAAATATCTCATAATTCCATACTTGTTGTGCTCTATTATACGTTAGTTGAACAGTCTATGTTTTCTTCTGATGACATTTAGAATTCATCTTGTAATTTGATTCTCTAGTGTCATCCTCACAAATCTTCATTCGCCCTATCTACAATGAATCAGGTTAAAAACCAACAAACTTCCTATCTTTCCCCTGCCTAAATCACCTCATTATCCCTTATTCAGTTGAAACCATTAGCAGAGGGTGACTCCATGCCCAATGGACGTGTCTTCTCCCAACTGCCTACAAAACATTGAAATCAACCTGCTCTTTTGATCCTCACAACTAGCCTAAGATCTAAAAACATTCAATCAACTAATTAACTGAGATAATCTTAGTGACATATCCCTCTCCAAGGCTAGAAGGGATAGATTCTAGCCTAAAAGTGGTATGTGGTTACATTTGTAATGCTTTCTCAGCCTAAAGGAAATTACAGAGTGCTAACATTATGGCATCGTTGTTAGGGAGCAAAAGGTTCTATCTTCCTCGGGAAAGATCATCAAAGTTTTAGATTTGACTGTTGATGGTGGAAAACAGTCAGACACATGAAGGTTATACCATTCACCTGGCGACTCCAATCAAGTTTCAACCTGATCTAAAGACTCCATTGACAACAAGATCCATAAATTAGGGTTTTACTAGTGACTCTATTGGCTCAAGATGGATAAACAAATCTGCAAGGTGTGCTCCTATGCATAACACTCATATTTCAGGCTTTCCAAATCGCTTGTCGTACATAGATTGACGGACTTATTTGAAAATATTCAAAGATCAGGTAGGAGATGATGTTGCACTTCACTTGGTTAAATTTCACATGCACGTGTGTAAGCTAAAGGTTGATTTTCATGAAGATGTTCATGGTATCCTTGGAGGGAAATGCACAATCATGAAAGCTTGCCAAATGCTTGTTTAAATTCTCTTAGATATTTTCATACAATATTTTATGAGAGATATAAATAACACCATACTTCCTTTTCATTGGTCAAAGACTATTGCACACATTTTGGCAATTTTATTGAGCATTTGGAAAGTTTTTATGAAGATGGTCAATTTATGGATGATAAGATTATAGAGCCTATTCATGAGAACCCTTTTAACCATCATGAAGAATAGTACGAACTAGCTGCCATCATATTCAATAAAACTTCCAACAAATAGTAGCTTTTCCCTTGCCTGAAAATGAAGTAAATCAACATCCTAATGTAGACAGTTATGATTCATCTTCTGAGTTTGAAGAAAATTTACAACAGTGTTGTCAAATGTTAAGTCACCAAGAGAAATAATAGGATAGACAGTCAAAATTTTCATCAGCCCTTTTATTTCCCTTTTATGTAAGCTCACTTTAAATGAAGCTAAAGGTGTTATTTGTGAAAGAAGTGAGCTAAATAATGAAAGCTATACTCCACAGTTACAAGAGGATAATGAAGAAAAAATTGTTCTAGACCCTTTCAAAAATAAAGAAACAATTCAAGATTTCATGTCTCTTGAATCATGTGAAGGGTTAATTTTTGACATTCTTGTTGTGCATGATGTGATTGTTTCAATTGAAGCCTTTCAATAAAATTCAAAGTTTTTTTCTTGTAGATGAAAAATATGCTAAACAGACTTATGTTTTTTCATTTGAAAATGATCTTGAGGATTGCAGTGAAATTGAATAAATGAAATGAGAGCATGAAGCTCGTCTTCTTCCTTTTTCCCATCAACAAGAAATGAACATAATGAACATTCCTATTCTTAAAGATTATTTTTCCTACTTATTATAATTATCAAGGGAGTTTATGTTGCTCACCACTACAGGGATTGGATTTAGGTTGGAGTTTGAATTTCCATTCTCCAAATTTTTCTTTCTGCTTAAGGAAAATATGAGCATAAAATGATCAAATAACCACTTGCTTTTATGGTTACATTGGAATTTATCTATTACCTGATCTAATAGATGCTTCTAGAAATTTTGAGTAGGTAGGTGTGATAAATAAGCTCAACACCCTGAGCATTCTTTTCAGTTTCAGTTTAAAGCAGAGTTTTCAGTTTTCAGTGTACAATTTAGCTTTCAGTTTCAGAATGGATTTGGTTCAGTTTGAGGATTGGAATAGGTTTTCAGTTTCATTACAATTTGGATTTCACTCCCAGCTTCATCCGAGGGAAGTAATTTCAATTTGAGTTTCAGTTTTCATTTGACTTTAGTTGGAGAAGGTCACAAGTTAGAGTAAATCGTTGTTGGGAGTAGCCCAATGGATCAGGCTACTACTCTATGATGTTCTTGGCACCTCACAAGGAGGATGCCATCCCCATTGGAGTCAATGTTAGGGTCCTATATTATAGGAATATAATCCATTTCTATCTTAATATTCATTTTAGGCCATTTTTGTAAATATTATTCTTGGTTTCATGAGTGATATGGTCTAAAGGGGTCTATTTGTCATAATTCAAAGTGTAATGTCATAAAGGATTATGGTTTGAAAGGGTAATCATGAGGGGTCATTATGTCATCATGGAAGAATCTAGTGGTCATGTCATGAAAAATATGGTCATCATGAATTATTTATGCCAATGTCATGTTAGTTGTAAGAGTCAGTTTTGAGAGTTAGTTATGATTAGTTGTGTCATGTCATGGTCATCATTGCAAATATACCCCTTACTCATCTCTCACATCAACAAGTGGGCCATCATGATTTCAAAAAAGGTTCTAGTGGCATGAGGAGTTTAAATATACTTGTGGCTCCTCATTTCCCCTCATCCGAAATTCGTCTTCGCTCTAGAGCATTTTTGGAGGTCGAAGAAGAGTGTTGCAGGGTCGGAAAGAGGAGTTGTTGCGCAAGTTAAAAAGTCCTTTATTTTGATGTAGTGATGAATTTTTGAGGCTTTGAAATGGTTTTTGAGGTGTTATAAGGATTTCATAGCAGGAAGGAGTTTCCTCAGCAACTCTATATCAAAATAAATCATCATATGCTCAGAGTTTTGAAGTTGCTGTGAAAGTGACAATTTTGTTGCGAAAGTGACAATTTTGTTGCAAAAGTCTGCTACATTACTAGCTAAGGGGGATAAGGAGATCAGGAGGTCTGCAATCATTTTGAAGGATGTTTCAGGAGTTCATTACCATCAAAAGGATATTTTGAGACTACCCATTTTCTCCATTCTTCGAGAGGAAGGCCGTAAACATTCAGAACTTGGAAGGCTACTCTATTTGTTGTGCAACTAGCAAATTTGTTGCATTTTTTACTGTTTTTTTCCATCATTTTCAAAAGAGGTTTATGACCAAATGGAAACAAATTTTGAAAAAATTAAAGATTTTTTTCCAAGAACTAGCCAAATAACAAAAAAATGCCTTCAGTTTATTCATGGGTGTTATATATTGGTAGATTTAAATGCATCTTTATAGCCTATGTTTCAAGTTTTGTCATTTCCGATTTTAGTCATTATGTTTAGGTGTAGATTGTGAGGAGATGAAGAATAATTTTTGGAAACTGTGAGAGGTCTCTCTCAAGTAAAATATAATTTATAGCAACCTCCTTCATTTTTGTAACAATTGTTATGTTTCAAGAGATATGATCTAGTCTTTGACCCCTATTTTTCCATAAATTCGATTTGTTGCATTTTTTACACACATCATCATTTGACTTGTTGTTTCGAAATTTTGGTTTCTATAAGTAGTTTGGATCATGGGAATATGTTTCATTGAGACTTAGGAGGTATATTTAGTGGTTTTTTGTAAATATTCTGATTTTAATGATGTATTAAGCATAGATTGGTAGTAGGTAAAACAACTCCTATTTTTTCGCAAAGCAGGTGACATTTCGATGTCTCTAGATGATGAATTATTTTCCTTTGAGGAATTAGACCATGCTAGGTGGGAGTGGAATATTTTGATGCATATAATATGTAGAAAGCTAATAATAAGTTTTTTTTAGTCTGTGTGTTGAAAGAACACTGCTATTTTGTACTCTCAATCAATTTTTCAAGTGAATAGAAGAAGTCTGGAGTGGTTTAACAAGGAGTCATATGTCAGACCTTGTTGGTAATGTGTATTTATATATTTTGTGTTAGTGTCAGTATCTTCATCCCTCCATCAGTGATTAAATTCTCTTTTTGCATGCATTTTAGGTGTCCCATCCAATCAATTGCATTCCATTAGGTCATGGATCAACTGATGGAAGTGGTTCATTATCAAATTTCCCTCATGGTCTTTACCTGCTGGCCTATTTTCACAAGTTCAGGACATTTACAGTCATTTTTTGTCATTTACATTTGCAAAAGCCATTTTTAGGGTTTTAGGTCTCATTAGGTCTAGGGTTTGCCACCATGGTGTTCAAAATCTCAATAAGAGGTCAACAGGAACATGAGGATGTTTAATAAGTTCATAAAATCACAAATTTCACTGATTATTTGCTTCATAAAGGGTTTCTACCTCAAAACTTTGTTTTCAGGTGAAAATAGAGTTTTTCTATTGTCATGTACAAATTTATGTAATTTAAATGTTTTCATATGTAATAAAGCTTCAGCTACAGCCCTTGGTCACCTTGCCAACTCCAGCACTCCAGCTACTGCAAAAGAAACAAAAACATCCAAGCATCATGTTCATCAAATGACAAAAAGAGCCAAAATTGTAAAAAACAGGGTTTTTAAAGCAAAGTGAATTCAACTTTAGGAAAGTGGGTTTCTAAAATGAAAAATTAAAGTCAAGATGATATAAAATTCTCTTTAGTGTTTGGAAGACCTTATTTTTTGCAAGTGAGAGAGAGCCATAAGAAAAATCGTACTTTGAGGAGAAAGAGGGAAACTTGGAGCAAAAATTCTAGTTTTTGCCGGTGCGATGCACCTAGGCACTAGCGCAACGCACCTGTCTGGCGCTATGCACCAGGCGTAGGTTTTCCAAAGGAATTTCAATGGGCACTATGCACAGAAAGTGTGCTATGCACCTGGGTGTTGGCGCGGCGCATCTATTGGCCAAGCTTCAAAACGAATTTCATTGCTTTTCCAAGCCTCCAAGTTTGCAATATCATCTCTTCAAGTAAGTACACCCTCCCATCTGCCCTAGCAAGAGAAATTTGTCATCCATCATAATGATTTGAATGGTGAAAAATAAAACCCTAGTTGCTTCAAAGTTGTCTTCCAAAACTATCTAGGGTTTTTTTTATTCTTGTTGTTTTCACTCCTTTGTATGATTTTCCCACATCCCATCCCCCTTGCACTAAATTTCCCTAATTCCATTCCTCTTTCCCTCTCCCATTGACACTCACCTTACCCCTATCACCAAACCCTAAACCCTATACATATTTCCTACTATTCCCCAAACCCTAATTCCCTTTTCCTAAACCCTATCATTCCCTAAAAATCCTACTGCTATCATCAAACCCTCCTTTGCACTTATACTATCAATCAACCCTTTTACCCTCAAAAGAAAAACAATAGTCACCCTATATTTAAGAAAATCTCTTCATACTCATCATTCTACACTCTATATTTGCAAGTATGGAAACAGATTCAGCTTATGAAAGGGATGATAAAACTGTCAGTGATTCTTCCTAAGAGGTTCATGCACCAAGAAAACCACATAAGGGAGGAAAACACATCCAGGAGGAGCCTATCACTCTCACAGAGTTATTAGCTTGCCCTCTTGCAGTAACATGTTTTAAACTTTAGTCTTGCTACCATTTTTTTGAGATGGTGGAGAGGGTGAAATATCACCAAGAACTTGCTAGGTTATTTGTTCTTCACATTCACAATGGTCAGGTGAACCTAGCTGGTGTCTCCTTCACTTTGACACTTGAAACTATTTCAGCAGCAACAGGTATTCCTAATGTGGTAGAACAGTGGAACAAAGGACAACATGTGGGCAAAGAGCATTATCAGCCTTACATCAAGGATAGTTATCAAAGGCAAATCAGTAGGGTCTTTCCTTTTAGATACCTACAAGACACTTATGCTTCACTCGTGAAGCTTATTATCAAATATTTCACTTGTGAAGGGAGGTTTTCTCGCTTGTACACTTACCATGTTAGATTGTTGATGCACTTTACTAAAGTGAGGATGATGAACCTCCCTTATTTCATATGCTGAAATATTGAGAAGATGGCTACATTGGTGTAAAAGAAACCTCTTCCTCAATAGTTCAGTAGAATTTATCATTTTTCATTGATCAAAATTGTTGTTTTGCATCAGTTGAGCTTGCTGAATATTTCTTGTGATACTTTCATTGCACATGAGGTATTCAAAATCCCTCAGGTGACTCCATCGGTGCTTCATGAGGAAGGAGGGCCTTCAAACCAACTAGATGTTCATGAGACTGAACTAATGGGTGTGCCAGTGTTTGTCACTTATGAGAAAGGCACAAGGAGACTATTTTCAACTACCAAATGAGTATTATCTCCACCAAGAGTGGAAGGGGTCTCGTTCTCTTCACTAGACAACAGGAAAATGCTATCTTCACCCGGGGTGAAAGGGGCTTTTCCTTCTTCTTTAGCAAAGTAGGTACAGGACAAAGGAAAATGACCATTGCATGATGAAGGGCCTTTTGAAGGCCAAGATAGAGATTTCATTTTGGTTGAGGAAGAGGACACTGATTTGGCCTCCCAAAGCTCAAAGCTCAAGGATGAGATCATCAAGGAGAAAGAAGCTGAGATCAGAAGCCTATCACTTGACCTTGAGAGGGCCAAATGGGTCATTAATTACCTTGAGCAACAGAACAAGCAATTGGAGGACAAACAAACAATCATGGAGCTGCAAAACTAATCCGAATTGGATCCATTAAAGACTGGAAAAGAACCATGACTGTATCAGGTCGGAACGAATCTCTAAAAATTCCAAAAACATCGATCAAAAATACCCTGAACCAGTGGCAATGGCAGTCAGCGTGGAACGATGAGGACCTCGGTCAAAGCGCGCTGACCGAGGCCCATGGAGGTTGTGCAGGAGGTCAAAGTAGCCCCTAGGAGCTCTGGATTAGGAAAAGGAGGTGATTTTTGATGCGCGATTAATCACGCATCTAATCGCTCATCGCTGGGTGAACAGGGCCAAAATGGAGGAGCCTTAAGCACTCGGTCGCGTTGGGAGACAGAGAACTGCGGGCGGAGAAACGAAAAGCACTAAAAGGACAAGGCGGGACCCGCACTCTGGAAACCAGTGGTATTGATCAGGGCGCCCTCAAACGGTAAACGGTTTTGGAGGAGAGCAGAGCGATCCCACTCAACGATCGACGTGTGGCGACAGAGGTGAGAGAAAACCGCAGTTGATCGCGCGTTATCGGTCAATTGAGTCAACTGCGTGAGATGTGCGTATGACGTTGGATCTGGAGGAGCCCAGATCGGATGGCTGAGATTGCGCCCGATGGAGGAAGCGGAATCGGCAGGGAATTAAGCCACGTTCTAAAGGGATTTGGCATCCGTTTGACTGCCATGGTGGAGGAAGAATGCATCCACAACATAATTGAAGAAACAAACCGACGAGCAGGCTAGCGCTATTCAAATGAGGACACATGGCCACTCCCTGAGCGTTCATGCTGACGCCGAACAGGGAACTCCAAGCGTAGCTGTAGAAGGCGAATCAACAGAGGCGGAAGAGGAACCGAACAGGCATGGAAATGAATGGCTAAAAGCCATGAATAGAGACTATTAGTGTCGGTCTTAAGCCCTCCATCGGTGATCAAACAGCTCTTTGCATATGCATATGTAGGTGTCTCATCAGCATCAGTTTTGCATCCCGTTAGGCATGCCATAACACTGATGGAGGAGCTGGTCTTGTTCCCTTCTTGGCTTTGCTGGAATCAGGTCATATCATTTGAAAAAACCTTGTGTCACACTTATTTCATTTTTGTCTTGAAATTCCAAGTCTAGGTCTAGGGTTTCGGTCAAAATCATTGCCAGGTCATGAGTCAAAAGTCTGATGGTCTTCAGCAAGCCAGAAGGAGGTTTGTAATTATGTTTTATTGATAGTTTTCATCTGCTACAACTTATTTTTACCTTGGTTTTAAAAACTCTGTTTTTAAGCCCAAGGTCATGTGAAAATGGCAACAATAAAGAAAATTTTCAAAAATCGTCAGAATCCCGGCAACAACCCTAGTTTCTTCCTCAGAATCCATCAGAGAATCAACTTGCAAAAAGAACCAAGTGAAAACACTCAAAAAATCAATTTCAGGCAAAGTGCAACTTAAAAAACAGTGTTAAATTAAATGCCAAAACATGCAACATTTGAAAGTGGGTTTGATGTTTTAATTTTTTTTAAATGTGGACCTATAAAGACCAAAAAGCCCTCTTCATGGCCTCATTATGCATTGACAAACATGCAAGACACAAAGAGAAGCAAAGAAAGGCGATTTTGCAGTGATTTTGGTCATTTCTGGAGGTGCGACTAGTCGAGTTGGAGGTGCGACTAGTTGGGCAGGTGCGACGAGTCAGAGCTGCTCCCACAGTGTAATTTTTGAACTGGAGCGACGAGTCAGAGGGTTGCGACTAGTTGAGTTGGAGGTGCGACTAGTCGAGCTGGGTTTGCCAGAAACGTGCCAAATCACCCAAATCACCCTCCCAAATTGCTAAATCGACCAGGTAAGCTCCAAATTCATCTATGATAACAAGGAATAAGTGAATGATGACATGTCTCATGGTTTTCTTCTTCAAAAATTTGCAAGAGAAATGGTGAATTTAAATGTTGTCAATGTAGGCAAATCTGCTAGGGTTTTGTTTGCTTTTCAAGGTAAAAATCCCTCTTATCCCATCCTTGTTCCCTTGGCAATTAAATTCACAAATGTTGCTGCATGTTTATCTTATTATTTCATTTATATTGTTTGCAAGAAATACAAGGTTTCCATCCCATATTCCTTCAAAATCTTTCCCTTCCCAAATTTCTTCGCTAAACCCTAATATCCTTCATGTTCCCACAAACCCTAAATTGCCCTTCTCCTTCCCACAACAAGAAAATTACATGGACCTGCAACAAGAAAATAAAACAAAAAGAATAATATATATATA
>APFE030082307.1:30619-44828 GCA_000404065.3 Pinus taeda | reverse complement strand
CATCACGGCCACAGCCAGAGCCACAGAGAGGTCAGCCAGAGCCACAGATCATTCATGAGGAGGGAGGTACATCACGCCAGGCAGAGATTATGGTGCCGACACATGTTGTTTCCCCACTACAGTGTACATATCGGAGAGGTCATAGGACCTTGTTTGCAGCAGCTCGACGAGTATTTTCTCCACTTCAGGTGGAAGGGTTCTCGTTGTCATCATCATATCAGCGAGTGTTATCTCCACATCAAGTGGAAGGGGCCTCGTTGCCGACAGCAGCACAGGTGGCAGAGAGGGGCAAGCAGCCCATGATTGAGGAGAGAGTGCTCTGGGTGGACTTATATGATAGATCTCGGGAATATGACTTCCGACACGATATACTCTGCCGTGAGTCAATTTATAGTGCGTGTGAATCATATCACTTCTCAATAGTGAGGACAGTTACGTACTCCGAGGATTCGATGGTCGGCTTTCATCGTCAGGTGTTGAATTAAGGGCGATAATGGATAGTAGCGTAAAGTAACTACATATTATGAGACGCAGCGGGATAACAAAGCTGAGGATTGAGAAGGAATGTCCTGGTACGATCTTTACTGGAGAATCGATATGTGAGCCGAGTCATCACCGTAGGAGGCCCGGTGACTTGCTGCCCCAAAGAGAGAGATAGTCCGATTGTTTCTATCCGAGTTTCAACAGCACACTTAGACGGGGCTATATTGCTAAGGCCAATCTGAACAACAAGTTGCTAAGCAAAACATGAAAAATCATTATTGTGCTGAAACGGATAGCGAGTGGGTTTGCAAGGCGAAGATGAAAATTCTTCAAAAGAGGTTGACCAAGGCTCCCAAAGGAAGGAAGAAGACCAACCCGCTCAGTATCTTGGCCGAGGCCTCTCTCACTCACCATGGTATTCATTATCTTCCTCCAAGCAGAAAACCCAAGAGATTTTGAGGATTTTGAGGCATTTTTGGCATTTTTTGGAATTTTACAGGTTTTGAGCACTCGACTCGTCTCACCCCATACGAGACGAGTCATCGATACAGCTCGGAACGGGGAAAACTCTACATGGTTGGATTTGTCTTGTAAAAGTACACTTGCCTATGGAAGGGTTTCAAATTTTGTGAAGATTTGGGCAGCCAAAAGCTCAAAATACACCCAAATTTTGACTTTCTAACCCTTTTTTGAGTTGCAGAAAGCAGTCTTGGGAGATTTGATTTTTGAGGGGTCAAATCAACTCCAAATTCAAAAATTCCGGTTGGGTTGGAAAGTAGACTTCCAGACCTTTCCAGCGAGCTATCCTACACTTTATTTGGACTCTGGGAAGGCCCTCAAAAAGCGCTTCCAAATGGTGCGACTAGTCAAGCCAGAGGTGCGATCAGTCAAGCAAAATTTGCCAGTTTTTGACCAATTCGGCCAGCTAAGCACAATTTTCACTTGGGTTGATTATTTAGGCATGTAATTGATGGATTCTTGTGTAAATTTCATGGCATTAGATACTTTTACTCTTCTTTACCTCTTCTATAAGCTTCTTTGATGTAAAAAGTTAATATTTAATGCATGGATAGGCTTCCTAAGTTTTAGAGGCAAGTTGTTGAGCTGGCCTATTATCTAGTGACTGATTTGGAATTAGTTGTAACAGATCCTAGGAAGATGAGCTCGACCCCTAGAGGTGGGGGGAAGAGGTTTGACCTTCTATATTATGCCCTCTCTTTCTCATTTTCATGGTTGGACTCTAGAGGGAGAAGTGCTATTGTATTTTTGACTTGTATTTTCTGCAATTTGAGGAAAAGGAAGGCCAGGGTTTTGCAGACTTCATTGTGGATTCTTGTGGATTATTATGTTGATGGTGTGTTCCCTACTGTTATTGCAAGTGTGTTTATGTGTTCCATTTCTTAATCTCTTGCTGCTATTTAAACAAAAGAAGTGATAAAGTTTGAATTCATGCATGCCATGCTCAGCTTTCAATTTTGTTTAAAATTTATGTTTTCCACTGTCTAGAGAGGATTCGAATTCATTGTTTGCCCTCTTTAGCTTCTCTTCTTTCCTCCTCGATCATGTCTTTCAGCTAAAGGCATCAGCATAAACTCCTACCTTGCCCCAAAGACCCACCTGCAAAAACTGAGCTCAATCCCCGCACCCTGAATTGCACTACCTCCAATTGCCACCGAAAAACCCAAAAACTTTAAATCAAACCCCCTTATCAGTTTACTAGCCTAAAATCCTTATTCCTAATTGGTCAACTCATCCTATTGAAAAATCCACCGAGTTTGACCCGAGAGAGCCTTCTCATACCTCGTAGGGCTAGCTACGAGGTGAAATGGTTTGATGTAGCTTTGAGGTTTGTCTATCTCAGCCTAGGTGAAATCTCAAACGCTAACAGAGACGAAGGAAAAAGACCAAAATCCCGAGAGGAGGAATGGAATACACAGAGAAGAAGGTAGTAAAGAAAGAGAAAAGCAGGAAGAGACAGAGGGCTGAGCTGACGTAGCAGCAGCATCGTGCACCATCGAGATTGCGAGATTCGAGCCACCCCATAGAGGGATCTGTCCGGGTTGAGCACCACGTTGGGCTCTTACCACTATAGACCAGAAGGTCATAGAGCTGGTGGGAAGAAGAGACTGTGTACTCCAGTGGCTTAGGGAATCCAAGAACCACCTTACTAAGAAAAACCTGCTTCATGAGAACTCACATTGAGTCCCTGTATTGTAATTCTCTGTTTAAAGACACAATAAAACAAGGCCACCACTAAAGGCGGGACCGAAGACGTAGCCGTGGAGAATAGGGTGAACTTGTTATTAAAGTTTCTTGTGTCTTTGTGGTTGCCTGCTGTATTTCTCTGTTGTCTTTCCATTTAAAATGTCTATGTATTGGCAATCTGATCGATCGGTTGCTTAAATAACACAGAACACACACACCAGCACATGAGTCTATAATACCTTTTGTTTAATAAAACTTCAACTGATGTCACTCATAGGGTGATTATCTGATCAAGTGGTATCAAAGGTCTAGGCTGTAAGGTTAGACAAGCTTTTGTTGGTTTAGCTGTGAATGCTCACTAGACCAAGCTCAAATTAGGAGAAGGAGAGTTGGTGTAAACTAGCCCTGAAATTAGTAGAGGCTATTCTTGAAAGACAATGTCAGAGGAAGGTTCTATAGGGCTAGATCCTCAATTCATAGAAAGTTTCCTAGCTATAAAGTCCATGGTAGAGGAAATGTATAGGGCCTTTAGAAAGCATAAGGATGAAGATTCCTCAGGCTCGAAGCAAGATAAAGAAAAAAATGAGTCTCATTCCCATAACCACTCAAAAGGAAAAGGGAAAGAAGAAAGCTTTCCTACACCTCCTAATAGCCCTGTGCATAATAAGAAAGCATCTTTGATTAAACTAGATGTTAAATTTGATTTGCCTATATATGATGGAAAGCTAAATGCTGAAAAGTTGGACAATTGGATTAGACAAATTGATGTGTATTGCAGGGTACAGAACATAGACTCGGACAAGAGTAAGATTCAGCTGGCAAGCTTACGCCTAGGAGGCACTGCCTTGGTTTGGTGGGAAGGCAGAACCCAAGCTGATATGAAGAAGCATGGTAAGACCATCTCTGTCTAGAGTGAATTTGTTGTTGCAATCAAAAAGCAGTTCTATCCATCGGCCTACATGCAACAAGTCATGATGAGTTGGCAAACTCTTCGGCAGTTGAAAGGGCAAAGTGTACAAGGGTATACTCAAGAGTTCAGAAAGAGAGCATTGATGTTGGTATCTCATTAGACTCACCAGAAACTCTTTTGAAGTACATTGGTGGTCTACACAGCTACATGAGGCATACCATCCTCATGTTTAATCCCACTAGTATAGATGAGGTATCTATACAAGCTACTCATCTAGAAGCTAGAGGAAAGAATGGGAATCCAGAAGTTAGGGGGGCATCCCAACCCACTGTAAGCAACAGTAAGGAGAAAAGAAAGTCGAAGTGGAAAGCATGGAAGGCTAACACTGCACAAAGAGACAAAGCTTCATGCACTCACTGTAAAAAGGAGGGACATGATGATGAGAACTGTTGGATTCTGCATCTAGAGCTGAGGCCTAAGAAGTCTGGGAGCAAGAAGAAGAAGACTGTTGCAGCTATTCAAAAAGATTTGGGGTCAGACTCGGGAGATGAAACAATCATTTCAGCCACAGGTATAAAAGGTTGTCTGCTTTAGAGAATGCTGAAATCAATAAGCAGGTGCAGGAGTTACTCGAGAAAGGGAAAGGGTTCATCAGGCCTAGCACATCACCATGTGGGTCACCAATCGTTTTGGTGAGAAACAAAGATGGTTCATGGAGAATGTGAATTGATTACCGAACACTGAATAAGATAACAATCAAAAATCGTTATCCCCTTCCTCGCATAGATGATGTTTTAGATCAATTGAAGGAAGTTGTTTATTTCACCAAGCTGGATTTACACAGTGGATACCATTAGGTCAAAGTTGCAGAGCAAGATGCATGGAAGATTTCTTTCAAAATGAAGCAGGGGTTGTATGAATGGCTATTTATGCCTTTTGGCTTGACCAATGCCCCTGCTACTTTCATGAGATTAATGAATGGTGTACTCAGACCTTTTCTTGATGATTTTGTTATTGTGTATCTAGATGATATTCTGATTTTTAGTAAAACATGGGAAGAACATCTAAAGCATGTTAACCAGACATTAGATGTTTTGAAAAGAGAATAAATTTATGTTAAACTCTCTAAATGTGAATTTGGCAAAACCTCTCTAAATTATTTGGGTCATATAGTAGGGGGAGGTGAATTGAAAATAGATTGCTCTAAAGTGGCAGTCATCATAAACTAGCCTAAGCCCAAGTCTACTACAAAAGTGAGAAGCTTCTTAGGAGCAGCACAATATTGGAGGAAGTTCATTTCAAATTTTTCCTCAATTGCAACTCCCTTACATGCTTTGACATGATTGAACAAGGTGTTTCAGTGGGGAGGAAAACAGCAGAAATCCTTCGACACCTTGAAGGACAAAATTAGTACAACACCTGTACTAGCAATGCCAGATCTACAAAGACCATTTGAGATCCAATCTAATGCCAGTGACTATGCCATGGGAGTAGTGTTGACACAGCACAGTAAACCCATATGTTATCATTTTGAGACTTTTAATCCTGCAGTGGTTAACTATCCTACCTATGATAAAGAATTGTATACATTAATCTGGAGTGTGAAAAAGAGGAAACATTACTTAATGGGAAAAGAGACAGTAATACATATTGATCATCAGCCACTTCAATATCTACACTCCCAAACTAAGATGCAACAATCAAGACATTACAGATGGATGGGTTTTCTACAACAATTTCATTTAGTCATCAGATATGAAAAGGGCATACATAACAAGGTTGCAGCTATGTTATCTAGACCCATTATAAATGCATCTACCATACTTAAGCATAATTCTATGCTGCATGAAAGCTACATAGAACAGTATGCTCAAGACATCAACTTTAAAGATGTGTATGCAACTTTGAGTCAAGGCAAAAGAGTAGAATAATTGGACTATCATGTGAAGGACTGACTCTTATATCATTGTGGGAAAGTCTGCATTCCCCAAATTGAAAGAGTAAAGATAATTAGGGAAGCACACACTTCTCTGATATCAGGTCATTTTGGAGTAAGTAAAATAGTTGCACAACTGCAAAGGTTCTGCTATTGGCCGAGAATGAGTGAGACAATTTCTAGATATGTAAAGGGGTGTGTTATGTGTGCTAAAAGCAAGCCCAACAACAGGAAACTAGGGTTGTGCACTCCCTTGCCAGTTCCTTCTCACCCTTGGGAAAGCATTTACATGGATTTTGTTGGGGGACTGCCTGAATTTAGGAAAGTTCATGACTATCTATATGTTGTTGTGGATAGGTTCAACAAAATGTGTATTTTGATACCTTGTAGTAAACAAATTACAGCTGAACAAACTGCAAAATTGTTCTTTGAACATGTATGGGTTCATTTTGGATTACCCACTTCGATTTTATCCGATCGAGACACTCGATTTGTGGGGAAGTTTTGGCCAAGTCTGTGGGAACTTATGGAGACCAAATTAAAGAAAAGCACAGCTTTTCATCCACAAAAATATGGCTGGACAGAAGTATTTAACAGGAAAGTGATTCAGTTACTGAGAGGATATTGCAGCAAACATCCTATGCTTTGGGATGAGCATTTGTGTTATGTGCAGCATGCTTACAATAGAGCCAAACACTCTTCTACACAGAGATATCCTTTTGATACCTGCTTTGGTTTCATACCAAGGTCTCCCTTGGATTTTGTCTTTGGTAAAGATACCATGGTTGATGGGCACAATGATGTGGACAAGGCAACTAGGTTCATTGAAAAGATCGAGGAGATCCATCAGGCAGTATAGGAACAGTTGGAAAAGAGCCAAGCCAAGTACAAGGCTAGGCATGATAAGCATCGAATGGAGCATAGTTTTCAAGTTGGAGACCAATTCTGGCTATATATCAACAAGGACAGAATGCAAGGTGAAGGTAAAAATCTAAAACCTATCAGGTATGGACCCTTCAGGATACTTTAGAAGATTGGTGAGAATTCTTTTCGCCTTGATCTACCAGCTTACATGCACATCTACTTAGTCGTAAATGCAGACTATTTGAGGTTGTTTGAGCCCTCAATGACTGAGGACCCTGAAGGGCAGAGTCAATTTCCTTCTGTTGATGACCTACTACCAGAATATCTTAATGAGTTACAGGAAGATACAGTGCTGGATAGGAAGGTAAGGACGATGCGTAGTGGATAGGTGGAATACCTCAGAATTGGACTTAAAGGTTCAAAGTCAAGTAGTGTGAAGTGGATTGAGATTGGACAAGTGACACAGTATTTTCCACACTTAGTCAATGCTTGAAGAAAACCAACTTTTGCTGGTCCAAAAGCTTTTCAGTTGGGAGGCCATGATCTGAATCAGATCTATAAATGACTCTCATAGAACCATGACTAAAACAGGTCGAACAAATCCTTGAAGAATCCAAAATAGCAATCGAAAACACCCTGAACCAGTGGCCATGGCAGTCGGCGTGGAACAATGAGGACCTCAGTCAAAGTGCGCTGACCGAGGCCCATGGAGACTGTGTAGGAGGCCAAAATAGCCCCTGGGAGCCCCGGATCGGGAAAAGGAGTTGGTTTTCAATGCGCGTTAGGTGAAAATGGCTAAAACAGAAAGCCTCTAGCACCCGGTCGCATGGAGGAACCGAAGGACCGTGGGCAGAAAAAGGAAAAGGCGCTGAAGGGAAAAAGGCGAGACCCACACCGAAAAACTGGCGGTTTCCCCGGGATGCCCTTGAACGGTAAGCGGTTTGGAGAAAGGGGAGCGATCACAATTAACGATCAACACATGGTATCAGAGAAGAGAGAAAAACCACCGCAATCGCATGCTAACGGTCGAGCAAGTCAACCGTGCTCGACGTGCGAATGACGTTGGATCCAGAGGAGCCCAGATCGGATGACTGAGATTGCGCTCGATAGAAAGAGCGGAATTACAGGGGATTAAGCCATGATTTAAGAGGATTTGGAATCCATTGACCCCCACAATGGAGAAAGCAACAAATCGACAAGCGGGTTGGCAAAGTTCTGATGGAGACACATAGGTACTTCCTGAGCATTATACTAATGCCGAACAGGGAATTCCAAGCACATAGGCGATAGGCGAATCGACACAGGAAGGAGAGGAAAAGAATAGACACGGAGGTTGAATGGCTAAATCCATGAGCCGAGACAGTGAACAGGAGATTAGAGAGAGAAGAGAGATTCATATCGAAGAGTCCAAGTGACCAAGAGAGACAATTACCAGTGAACCCTGAGAGGAGGACTGATCACAAAGAGTAGTAAATTCAACCAGAGGAGACAGAGGGCCGAGCTGACCACAGGCAGCATCAAGCACCCAAGAGCTTGAAGAATCAATCCTTCCAATAGAGGAATCTATCCAGATTGAGCATCATAGTTGGCTCTTTCCACTGTAGACCAAAAGTCACAGAGCTGGTAGGAAGAAAAGAGTCTGTGAACTCTCAGTGGCTTGGGGAATCCAAGAACCACCTTGCCAAGCAAAATCTGCTGTCAGGAGTACTCATATTGAGTCCCTGCATTGTAAATTCTTTTCTGTAAGACATAATAAAATAAGGCCACCACTGAAGCTAGACCATAGATGTAGCCCTGGAGAATAGGGTGAACTCCTTATTAAAACCTATTTCTGTCTTTGTGTTGCTTACTGTATTTCTCTGCTGTCTTTCCATGTAAAATGTCTGTGTATTGGAAATCTGATCGATCTGTTGTTTCAATCACATAGAACACACACCAGCACATGAGTCTATAATACCTTTTGTTTATTAAATCTTCAACTGATGTCACTCATAGGTGAGAATCAGATCAATCACTACCAACATCTATTGCAACAAGAAACCAAGCTTGTATGGTTGACATCAATGCTAACATTCCTGCCTATTGTTAAGCATTGTCAACTGCCCAACATATCTTCCAAGCATGACTATTGACGTCAAACACCAACACACTTGCAGATTCCCTCACTAGGCCACTAGCCATCAAAACAATGCCGAATGTCCAAGAGAAATCACAAGCTTGATGGGTAACCCCTGCATAATCAAAGTGCCCTAGGAGTTTTTCAGGGTGTAGAATCCATATATACTGTTAAAAAACTAGTTTAAATAACATAAATCAGGATTTCACTTCTATTTTTTCCACTGGATTCAGCTACTAGAAAGTCCAAAAAGTTTCACTAAAGCAACTTTAGTATGGTAAGTGATTTATAAGATAACATGAAGAAAAAAATATGATAGAAAAAATGGATTGATTTTAAAAATATTAAAGTATCCATGAAATAATAATAGAAATTTGGTAAATAATAATGGATAGCATTAATTTATATTTAAAATGTTTATTTAAAAGCAGAGAAAGGGTAAAAGAAAGTCAAAAATAATTAAAATTAAATACAAAAGAATTTAAAGCATTTATTGATTAAAAAATTATTAAAAAAGATTAAATAGGAATCGAGACCGAAAATATGTAAAAATGAAGTCATAAAACAAGTGTGACAAGTAGTCCTTGCCACATAAGTGGATGTTATGCTTTTAGAAAAATTTCAAATTGATATATGAAGTAGACAAAGTTAATTTTGGACTTGCATATATTTATTTCTATCTTGTTTACATTAAGTTTTTATGCCAATATTTGCTTAAATTATGGTGGGTTGTAACTTATGGTAAATAGGTTATTTAAGTGAGTATGAGTTATTTAAAAAAAATTATGATGCTTAACAATGGAAACTAATTGCAAAAATATTTGAAAATCATGGCATAAATATTGGAACTAGCTCAAAACATTATAGCAAAAAAATATGAGGTAGTTATCCACATGGCACAAAGGATGCAATATTTCCTTCCAAGCTATGGTCCAATCAAATGTTTGAAAAGTAATTTTTTCAATCATATTGAAAAATAAATATTTGTTTTTCAAAGTAAAACATTATATCTTGGATTGATCAATACTTAACTAATAGTGGTCAACCGAAAAATCAAATGTTATAGTCCTACCATGGCAGATACTAATAATAATATATACATATAAATTAAATGGATAGTGAATATCCATAGAAATCAATTTATGAATAGTCATGAAAACACTACTTCATAATGCATCTCACATTGTAAACCATTAAAAAAATATATTAAAAAAATAACTAAATTATAGGTTTTATTTAAATTATAATTACTAATAATTATAAAAATAATTAATATATGAAGTTAATCCCCATTCCAAACTAGATAATTTAACAAGTGAAAATATAAAATATAATCCAAAGAAACTAATAATAAAATAGAGGACAAGAGGACAATGAATAAGTATTAAGATGATGTATTACATGCCTCTAATATTCAATAAGATTGTAGAGTATTATCTTCATCGTTAATATTACTAGGATATTTTTAAAAATTTCTAATGCTCTCATGATATATATATAATATATATATATATATCTATATATATATATATATATATATATATATATATAGATAAAGTCTGTATCTATCAAACGTAAAGAGGGATCAAGTGTCTAGAGGCATCTACACACACACACACACACATATATTAACTTTGTATCTATCAAGTGTTGAGTGGGATCGAGTCTCTCAAGTTGAAACATTGTTCTTGAGTGCAAAAATTGAGGAAATGCTTGCACCTCGAGAGATTTGATCCCTCTTGGCACTTGATAAATATAGGTTTGAGATGGATATTATTTATTGACAATGAATGCACATATGGATCAGAGCTGGTAGAAAGAAAAGAGTCTGTGAACTCTGAGTGGCTTGGGGAATCCAAGAACCACCTTTCCAAGCAAAATCTGCTATCAGGAGAACAAATATTGAGTCCCTGCATTGTAAATTCTTTGCTGTAAGACACAATAAAACAAGGCCGCCACTGAAGCTGGACCATAGACATAGCCCTGGAGCATAGGGTGAGCTCCTTATTAAAACCTATTTGTGTCTTTGTGTTGCTTACTGTATTTCTCTGTTGTCTTCCCATGTAAAATATTTGTGTATAGGCAATCTGATCGATCTGTTGTTTCAATGACACAGAACACACACCAACACATGAGTCTGTAATACCTTTTTTTTATTAAATTTTCAACTGAGGTCACCCATACGTGAGAATCAGATCAATCACTACCAACATCTATTGCAACAAGGAACCAAGCTTGTATGGTTAACATCGATGCTAACATTCTTGCCTATTGTTAAGCATTGTCAACTGCCCAACATATCTTCCAAGCATGACTATTGACATCAAATACCAACACACTTGCAGATTCCCTCACTAGGCCACTAGCCATCCACACAATGGAAAATGTCCAAGAGAAATCACAAGCTTGATGGGTAACCCCTGCATAATCAAAGTGCCCTAGGAGTTTTTCAGGGTGTAGAATCCATATATACTATTAAAAAACTAGTTTAAATAACACAAATCAAGATTTCACCTCTGTTTTTTCCACTGGATTCAGCTACTAGAATGTCCAAAAAGTTGCACTAAAGCAACTTTAGTATGGCAAGTGATTTATAAGATAACATGAACAAACAAATATGATAGAAAAATGGATTGATTATAAAAATATTAAAGTATCCATGAAATAATAATAGAAATTTGGTAAATAATAATGGATAGCATTAATTTATATTTAAAATGTTTATTTAAAAGCATAGAAAGGGTAAGAGAAATTCAAAAATAATTAAAATTAAATACAAAAGAATTTATAGGATTTATTGATTAAAAAATTATTAAAAAATATTAAATTGGAATCGAGACCGAAAATATGTAAAAATGAAGTTATAAAACAAGTGTGACAAGTAGTCCTTGCCACTTGAGTGGATGTTATGCTTTTGGAAAAATTGCAAATTATGGTGAGTTGTAACTTATGGTAAATAGGTTATTTAAGTGAGTATGAGTTATTTAATAAAAAAATTATGATGCTTAACAATGAAAACTAATTGTAAAAATATTTGAAAATCATGGCATAAATATTGCAACTAGCTCAAAAAATTATAGCAAACAAATATGAGGTAGTTATCCACATGGCACAAAGGATGCAATAATTCCTTCAGGGTTATGGTCCAATGAAATGTTTGAAAAATAATTTTTTCAATCATATTGAAAAATAAATATTTGTTTTTCAAAGTAAAACATTATATCTTGGATTGATCAATACTTAACTAATAGTCGTTAACCGAAAAATCAAATGTTGTAGTCCTACCATGGTAGAGACTAATAATAATATATACATATAAATTAAATGGAGAGTGAATATCCATAGAAATCAATTTATGATAGTCATCGAAACAACTACTTCATAATGCATCTCACATTGTAAACCATTAAAAACAAATCTTATAAAAAGAACTAAATTATAGGTTTATTTTAAATTATAATTATTAATAATTATAAAAATAATTAATATATGAGTTAATCCCTATTCCAAAATAGACACTTAACAAGTGAAAATATAAATATATCCAAAGGAAACTAATAATTAAAAGTAGGGACAAGGACAATGAATAAGTATTAAGATGATGTATTACATGCCTCTAATATTCAATAAGATTGTAGTTATCTTCATCATTAATATTACTAGGATATTTTACAATATCTAATGCTTCATGATATATATATATATTAACTTTGTATCTATCAAACATAAAGAGAGATCAACTTTCTAGAGGCATCTACACACACACACATATATATTAACTTTGTATCTATCAAGCGTTGAGTGGGATCGAGCCTGTCAAGTTGAAACATTGTTCTTGACTGCACAAATTGAGGAAATCCCTGCACCTGGAGAGATTTGATCCCTCTTGGCACTTGATAAATCTAGGTTTGATATGGATATTATTTATTGACAATGAATGCACATATGGATTAGAGGTGGTAGGAAGAAAAGAGTCTGTGAACTCTAAGTGGCTTGGGGAATCCAAGAACCACCCTGCCAAACAAAATCTGCTGTGAGGAGTACTCATATTGAGTCCCTGCATTTTTAATTCTTTGCTGTAAGACACAATAAAACAAGGCCACCACTGAAGCTGGACCATAGACGTAGGGCTGGAGAATAAGGTGAACTCATTATTAAAACATATTTGTGTCTTTGTGTTGCTTACTGTATTTCTCTGCTGTCTTTCCATGTAAAATGTCTGTGTATTGGAAATCTGATCGATCTATTGTTTCAATCACAAAGAACTCTGTTGTTTCAATCACACGAAACACACGTCAGCACATGAGTCTGTAATACATTTTGTTTATTAAATCTTCAACTTAGGTCACTCATAGGTGAGAATCAGATCAATCACTACCAACATCTATTGCAACGAGCAACCAATCTTGTATGGTTGACGTCAATGCTAACATTCCTGCCTATTCTTAAGCACTGTTAACTGCCAACATATCTTCCAAGCACGACTATTGACATCAAATGCCAACACACTTGCAAATTCCCTCACTAGGCCACTAGCCATCCACACAATGCCAAACGTCCAAGAGAAATCACAAGCTTGATGGATAACCCATGCATAATCAAAGTGCCCTAAGAGTTTTTCAGGGTGTAGAATCCATATATACTGTTAAAAAACTAGTTTAAATAACACAAATCAAGATTTCACTTCTATTTTTTCCACTGGATTCAGCTACTAGAAAGTCCAAAAAGTTGCACTAAAGCAACTTCAGTATGGTAAGTGATTTACAAGATAACATGAAGAAACAAATATGATAGAAAACATGGATTGATTTTAAAACTATTAAAGGATCCATGAAATTATAATAGAAATTTGGTAAATAATAATTGATAACATTAATTTATATTTGAAATTTTTATTTAAAAGTAGAGAAAGGGTAAAAGAAAGTAAAAAATAATTAAAATGAAATACAAAAGAATTTATAGGATTTATTGATTAAAAAATTATTTAAAAAGATTAAATAGGAATCAGACCGAAAATATGTAAAAATGATGTTATAAAACAAGTGTGACAAGTAGTCCTTTCCACTTAAGTGGATGTTATGCTTTTGGAAAAATTGCAAATTGATATATGAAGTAGACAAAGTTAATTTTGGACTTGCATATATTTATTTCTATCTTGTTTACATTCAGTTTTTATGCAAATATTTGCTTAAATTATGGTGGGTTGTAACTTATGGTAAATAGGTTATTTAAGTGACTATGAGTTATTTTAAAAAAAATTATGATGCTTAAGAAGGAAAACTAATTGCAAAAACATTTGAAAATCATGGCATAAATATTGCAACTAGCTCAAAAAATTATAGCAAAAAAATATGAGGTAGTTATCCACGTGGCACAAAGGATGCAATAATTCCTTGCAAGTTATGGTCCAATGAAATGTTTGGAAAGTAATTTTTTCAATCATATTGAAAAATAAATATTTTTTTTTCAAAGTAAAACATTATATCTTGGATTGATCAATACTTAACTAATAGTGGTCAACCGAAAAATCAAATGTTATAGTCCTACAATGGCAGAGACTAACAATAATATATACATATAAATTAAATGGATAGTGAATATCCATAGAAATCAATTTATGATAGTCATCAAAACAACTACTTCGTAATGCATCTCACATTGTAAACCATTAAAAATATATATTATAAAAATAACT
>APFE030082307.1:2718-27827 GCA_000404065.3 Pinus taeda | reverse complement strand
TATATATCAAACGTAAAGAGGGATCAAGTGTATATATATATATATATATCAAACATAAAGAGGGATCAAGTGTCTAGAGGCATCTACACACACATGCACACACACGCACACATATATTAACTTTGTATCTATCAAGCATTGAGTGGGTTCGAGTCTCTCAAGTTGAAACATTGTTCTTGAGTGCAAAAATTGAGGAAATGCCTGCACCTCGAGAGATTTGATCCCTCTTGGCACTTGATACATCTAGGTTTGAGATGGATATTATTTATTGACAATGAATGCACGTATGGATCAGAATCACAAGAAGAATTTGAGATCTCATGGTGAGAGGTTCTAAATCACTAATTGTAGGGGTGAAGACTGCCACTACCTCTTTCAAAGCTGACAACAACACCAAGAAGTTTCAAAGAGAAAGAAAGTCATTGTTAGAGGAAGTAGAAGGTGATCTAGGGTAAACCCTAGCCACCACTTGGCCCAGACTATTGCATACCATAGGCTTTCATGCGCATTAAAGTCCTAAGTAATCAATGGTTTATTATTATGGCTCTGAAGTAAGATTGTGCACATCTTCATCATTAATATTATTAGGATATTTTAAAATTCTAATGCTTCACGATGTGTGTGTGTGTGTGATGTGTGTTGTGTGTGTGTGTGTGTATATTATAATATATATTATATATATATTAATATATGAAATATATAGATAGATAGACACACACACATACACACACATATATTAGCTCTATATCTATCAAGTGTCAATTGGGATCGAGTCTCTCAAGTTGCAACACTTTTCTTGAGTGCAAAAATTGAGGAAATGCTTGCACCTTGAGAGATTTGATCCCTCTTGGCACTTGATACATCTAGGTTTTAGATAGATATTATTTATTTACAATGAATGCACATATGGATCAGAATCACAAGAAGAATTTGAGATCTCATGGTGAGAGGATCTAAATCACTAATTGTATGGGTGAAGCCTACCACTAACTCTTTCAAAACCCTAGATGATCCACTTTCAAAGCTCACAACAACACCAACAATTTTCAAAGAGAAAGAAAGTCATTGGTAGAGGAAGTAGAAGGTGATCTAGGGTAAGCCGTATCCACCACTTGGCCCATATTATTACATACCATAAGATTTCATGTGCATTAAAGTCCTAATTAATCAATGCTTATATTATTATGGTTTTGAAAGATGTGATGGCCCTCGATCTAGAGTACAACTGGGGGATGAGTTGGTGGACGATGAAATTTGGAAGGTCAAAAAACTTTTTAAAATCAACTAGGAGTATGTTTTAAGGGGAATATTTATAAGTGTCTCTGTGAAATCCTTGAATCTCACTAGGCAAGTGAGATAATGAGACTAGGCCCAAGTGTTTTATGCCCAAATGTAATGAGCGATCTTGGGAATTTACAGGATAATTTGTAGCATGAAAAAAATAAAAGTATTTAACAATTATGGAAAAAACTAAAATAAAGCGCAAAAATAAAATATATACAATAATTACAACAGAAAAATTGAAATATTAGATAAACATATAATATATAACAGAATAACTACAATGTAAAATTGAAATACAAGAATTATTAAACAACCCTTTAATAGTGTTCCATAAGCCACAATACTTCGCAAACACTAAAGAAAATCTCTTGAAAATATATCAAAAATCCAAATAAAACATCAATGTTAGACTGCTAATAAAAAAAAAAGAAAAAAAAAAGATAATTATGCACATAAATATATGGTTGGATACGAATTATTTGTATTAATATTTTGTGGGTACAACCTTTTGTTAAGTGAATTTTTGCAAAAAATGTTGATCTAAGCCACAATTCAAAATGTTTACAATGTCAAGAAGTCATATACAAATGTTCAGAGAAGTAGAATGATATGAAACAACTACAAAAAAATCCTTTTGGCTGGCCAAATATAATGAATTCTACATGTTTTCTCTACAAAATCAACAACTATTAGCATTATCTTAAAAGAAAACCTTTTATCAAGAGGCTTTAATTGTAGAAAATCAAGATTACCTGAAAATTACTATAATGAAGTCTACATGTTTTCTCTACAAAATCAACAACTATTAGCATTATCTTAAAAAGAAAACCTTTTATCAAGAGGCTTTAATTGTAGAAAATAAAGATTACCTAAAAATTACTCTGAAGAATGAGATGGATCTATCTTTCTACCACGTATCTCTTTAAAATAAGTGTACTACCACCAATATATTAGTTCCTTTAACTCACAAAATGAAAATTGGGGGAATAAATAAAAACTATTACAATGTGTGGATAACTCTCCTCACATTGTATTCTCTCCTTCCTTGAGAAACTCATTTTCCTCTTATATGCCTTTGAAGTAGTTGGGAAGTTCAATTGTTTGAAAATTTTGTCAATGATTTATTTTAATTGTCTTTTTTTTGTTATATGGAAAAGGAGTGTTGAAAAGGATGAGTTAAGTTTAATTTGACTCATTATAATATTTAATAGGTTCCCCCCCATCTACCTTTGATTCAATTTCCACTCCTAATACTTAAAGTGTTTATCATAATAAAAAAAAATTAATATGACAATATAATATGGAAAATATCCCTTTTATTGATATCATCCTATTTGTCAATAACCAAGGACATGTACATATCACAATAGGAAACGTAGAGCACCCATGGCTTATAATGAAACTAAAAATAAAAACATACACCTTGTGCCTCACAATTTTTTCCAGAGTAATACATACACCTTAAATATATTCATATGAAAAGTTGCCATGTAAAACGCTTTTTATCTCCCATCATCATGCACGTAAATGGCCACAAAAAAACAGCACATACAAATAAAATAACTTAACAATAAAGTAACAGCCATGGTGAAAATTCCATGTAATAAAAGTTAATAGAGGCAAAAATAATAACCACGGTTGATGAGACACTTATTCCAAGCTAAATGTTGGGAAAGAAATCCCAGTGGGTGTTCATTTGGTTGTTTATGGCTAAGGAAATTGGAAAAGGCAATTGCTAAGGCTATGGAAAGGAAAAGTGGCATTTTTTGCACATTTATTTATGAAAATAATGGAAATTAGGAGAAAAGCAAGGTGAGAGGTCACAGCTAGCATGTGATGAGGAAATTGGAGGAAAATAATGGAAAATGAAGAAAATATAGGCATCATTCAAAAAAAGGCTTCTGAGGATCAATTGGTAACCTTTTGTCAGTTGAGTTTTGGATCTCTCTCATTATTATCTCTCTCTCACTCTCTCACTCTTAGACACTTAAATATTTCTTGGAGCACTTTGGCATTGGAACAAAAAAGGAAAAGAAGGAAAGAGGAAGCAAAGATCAAATAGTGAAAGGCAGGATCAAGCAGCTACAACAAGATTCATTGCAGGTACTAATTTGCATATGCATTTTCCTTGCTATATTTTTCATGCATGGTATTGTATGTGGTTCTTTTGTTATTGTGGCATGGGTTTTTCTAGGAGTAACAATGTTCTCAGCCTAGCCCTGCCATTTCTAGATATCCATGGTGTGATGTGGTTCTCATGTTTTGGTTGTGCTAGATTGTTGAATGGATTCGAAGCTGAGTGGGGTGGATTTCCAAATGATAGAGCACATGGCCTAGTGGTCCCTAAATCAGATTGTGGATCATGGTAAATACATTGGCATAATGTCCCTTAAACTAGACTGTGGGATGCGGTAAAGCCAAGATTGTGTTTCCTTAATGGGCTTGGGAACCCTTATTGCTGAGTGGCTAGATATACGGTCAAAAAAAGAGGTGGGTTGCTCTCCACTAGCCTAGTAATCTCGAGCTAGGGCTATGTGGTAATGCTTGGAGACTGGGTCTCGGTTTAGGGCCTAGTGATCAAGGTTTGGATTGTGGTAAAGCCTACGAGACTTAGATACGGGAAAATTCCTCACGACGTAGGTGGAGAAATCTAGTGGCATACATGCTTGATTTTCCTAGTGATCAGGTGGAGATCACAATAATGTATGTTATGATGTTTTCATTGTGTTGGTCTAGTAATCTGGGATGTATTATGGTAAATCTTGGTTTATATTGATGTGGGTGAGGTTATTTAGCCTTGGTATGCCCTGGTTGGTTCTTTGGTTTGTGTCTCACATTCATGCTTGGAATATGGCATGTGGATCAATGGCTGAAGAGAGATTTGGCTCAACCATTCTATAGTTAGGAGGAACGTGGAAGTCCCATCCTAGGTTTTTTTTTGAATCATTAATGAAACGTTATTTCTCCTTGTATTTCTATGAGCATTTTGATGGATTATATGTGGTTTATATGGTTGTAATTTCATGAGTATTTCTATTATTATTATGTTGGTAATATGTTTGTTTTATGACAACAACTATGTATGGCTCTCAACATGTTTTTTCTTGTAAATGAATGGATAATGTATCTATGGCCTAATAGATGATAATGTAGCAAATCGAATGAGGGAACAAGGGTTCATAGTGATTCTCAAATAAGTATGAGATACCTACACTTAATTCTATTGTTTACACTTATAGGTTACATGTTGATGACATGTTTGATGAAATGTTTGGCATGGCTAGTAGGGGTCTAATTAAAGTCTTGTTTAACTAATTGGTTTTTTATCATTGTTTCTATATTCTTTTACTGATATTAAGCTATCATTCCATTTTGGGCTATGACCTAGGCTCTAGGCATGAAAAAGTGGCTCAAATCCCAGGGTCGCTCGAATAGCATTAACAAATTTAGTCTCTGGTCACTAGAAAGCAAGCCTGTGAAAGTGACTTTGGGTTTGTGGATGCTCTCTTGCCTATTGCATGGGAGCGACCAAGGCCTAAGATGTCCAGAACATCAGCGGGACCTAGGGATAGGATGTGTAAGTAGCTGACATGTCTCCTAAGGTTTTTTTTGTTGATGTGGATAGGTTGGTGGATGTGTTTCTTTGATTCCACTTCCTTAAGGTAACCTAGAGGGTTGAATCCAATCATAGTAGCCTCTCATTGCATGTTTACCTAGTTGGCATGGTTACTTGGGTAGATGTGGAAGGAGGGTTTTACAAAGTGGTATCAGAGCATGGTTCACCCCTGGGAATAGATGGGTGGTGTGTGATGGTCATGCATGCATGTCAGTTGCATGTGTGTCTCTTACACTTTCATTCCATATGCTTGTTACATTTGCTTGATGGTTGATTATGGTTGAAGTAAGGTTGTCATGGAGAATTTGATGTTGAGTTTGTGGAATGCCTCATTATGAGTATATGACTAGTTACATATTGTTACGTCTCTTACATGTTGATTTTATGTCACCTACTTACATCCTTGTATGTTAGGCTACATTCTTACAGGTTTTATTACATGTATCAATCTTGTAGGTTGATTAGAAGAATTTATTTCTTATGCTCGACTACATGTGTCTATGCATATGTGTGGTTGATTTGGGATTGCTTATGCATGTTGATGGTTACATGTGGCAATGTGTACAATGGAGTACTGGTTATTTTCATGCATGAGGCCATAGCATGCATTGTTGATATGGCCTTCCATTAATGACTAGACCCTAGCTAGAATGATGTTTATGCATTGTTTTATATGTCTATATGATGTTATGAATATGTTATACATGTATCACACTCATTTTATGATCTTGTAGGGAGGTATCCTCCCCAAATTATACTAAGGTATGTTGATTTATCATGATTTGGTTTATCTAGCATATTATGCATTGCAGGAAAGAGACCAAACGGATAGCAAGGTGGTAGACTACATAGAATCTCCCTATGCATCAGATGAGTAGCATGGTGTGGGGCACTTTTCTAATTTGGAAGATACACTGAGAAGCTTGAAGGAAGAGATAAGAAGTTGTAAGGCAGATAATAATCGGATCATAAGGCGCAAGAGAAATAAGCATGTGTTCATGCTATACTTCTTCAGAGTTTTTCAGACTTGCAGCGACAAGGGCCACTTTGGATCAACCATTGACATGAGGATAGAATTAATGGGGCATATGGCAGTAGGTCTCTTGGTAGACACAGGTCAGATAGATTTGACATGGTGAGAGATGGCAGGTTGTTCGATACTCTGGATAGGAGACATGATGGATACAAGTATTATTCTAGTTCTAGTTCAGATCGACACCATGATCATCATCGCTCTCATCCTTATAGGAGGAATGATAGGGGATACTTACTAGATGAGCTTAATAAAGTGAAGTCACCTACTTTTTATGGAGATGTGAAGAAGCCAAAATATGCATTAACAAATTCTTTAAGTTGAATGAGTACACAGATAACATGAAGGCTACATTAATGATCTTTAGCTTGAAAGGTAAAGCAGACATTTGGTGGGAGGATGTTAAGTGGGTTAGAGACATCAGGACAAATGATTTGAGTTGGCAGGAGTTCAAGAGTCTTTTCATGAAGAAGTACTTGTCAAAGAGGCAACACGACTATAAGGCCAAAGAATTCTATGAGCTAAAGATGGTATCAATGACAGATGAGGAGTACATGACAAAGTTTCTGAAGCTATTGAGGTATGTACTATATCTTTCTAATGAGAATGCTAAAGTTTAGTGATTTGTTAGTGGTTTTCCATTAGCGTTCAGAGGTCAGATTGAGTATGATGAGCCTCAGTCACTTGAGGAAGTTATTGGGAAATTTAAGAATTGTTATGAACAATCAAAGTGTAAGAATGAATCTAAGAAAGGATGGAAGGGAAAATACAAAGGTAAAGGTAAATGGTAGCCTAAAAGGACAAGGCCTCAGCATGGAGATCAGAAAGAGAATGTGGCACAAAAAGAATTTTAATGCAAATAAATAGGGACATGAGTTGTAGCAGGAACATATAGGTGTTGGCATTGGTCGATTGGAGTGTTTTGCATGTGGCAAGGAACAACTTAAGAGAGATTGTCCACAACATCAGGGTAGTAGGCCTAGAATATATAGTTCACAGGAGGCACAAACTACTAGGGATGTTGGGTAGAACATTCCTCGTATCTATGCAATAGTGGAAAACAGACAGAAAGTTTACCAGGCATTTACCATTGAGATGGATGGTAATATTTGTGAGAAAGTTATTTCTATTTTGATTGACCCTGAATCTAATTATAGCTATGTTAGTCTTGTATTGGTGGATAAGTGTGGTTTGAGGAAAGAATTGCATGTAAAGTCTTGGTTAGTGCAGTTGGCTACAAGTACAAAGAAGTGAGTTCATCATTGGGTAAGAGCTTGTGCATTTGATTTGAATGGTATGCCTAGTACAACACATCTTAATATATTACTGTTGGAATCATACATTATGTTGTTGGGAATGGATTGGTTGTATCTTCATAGAAACAGGGTAGATTGTTATGACAAAGCCATTGAGTGTGTTGACCACAATGGGGAACCAAAAGTCTTGCAGGGTAAGAAGAAAGCAAAGCATAGCTATAGGAAAGGGTGTGTGTTATTTGAAGTGCACATTTCTATTGATAAAGGCAAGGAGGTTAAGGATGCGTATGTGTTGAGCAGGTACCTAGTTTTGCAACAGTTTTAGGATGTACTTCTTGAGGACATGATAGTGTTGCCACCTCAAAGGGAGGTAAAATTTTCTATGGAGTTAGTTCTAGAGGAAGCTCCAACATCAAAAGCACCTTACAGGATGAGAACACCTGAGTTAGTTGAGTTAAAGATATAGTTGAAGGAAATGTTGGACAAGGGATACATTAGATCAAGTGTATCACATTCGGGCACACTGGCTTCTTTGTGAAGAAGAAATATGGAACTCTTATATTATTCATTGACAATAGGTAGTTGAACAAAGTGAATATCAAGAACAGGTACTCGTTGTCGAGGATTAATGACTTATTCAATCAAATGAAGGGAGTAGCAATGTTCTCTAAGACCGACTTGAGATTGGGATACCATCAGGTATGCATAAAAAATGATGACATTTACAAGGCTACATTCAGGACTAGGTATGGGAATTATGAGTTTGTTGAAATTCCATTTGGCTTAACTAATTCTCCAACTACATTTATGTGGTTGATGAATAGTGTGTTGCATACATATTTGGATAAGTTTGTTATTGGGTTCATTGATTATATATAGGTATATTCTAAAAATGAAGAAGAGCATGTCGAGCATTTAGAAGTAGTGTTGAGGTTGTTAAGGGAAAACCAATTGTATGGTAAGCTCAGAAAGTGTTGTTTATTTCAGAGTGAGGTACATTACTTGGGGAATGTTGTCTCCAAGGAAGGCATTGCAGTAGATCCATAAAATATAAGAGCCATCATGGAATGGGTAGCACTTAAGAATGTGAATGAGGTGAGATATTTCATGGGTTTGGCAGGCTATTATAGGAGGTTCATTAGGAACTTATCACAGATTTCTTATCCTATCACATCATTTCAAAGGAAAGGTAAGAAGTTCAAATGGACATAAGAGTGTGAGATTATCTTTGAGAAGCTTAAGTAGTTTTTCACATATGCACCAATGCTATAGATTGCACATCCGCACAAAGAGTTTGTAGTATGCACAAATTCTTTCAATAGAGGACTTGGTGGAGTCCTTATGTAAGGTGGATAGGTGGTTTGCTATGAGTCACGAAAACTAAACGAACACAAATAGAACTACCCGATGCATGATCTTGAGTTGGCAATGATTATACATGCATTAAATATGTGGAGACACTTTCCTCTTGGTAGGAGGTTTTCACTGATGAGTGATCATATTGGGTTGAGGTATTGGTTTGATCAGCTGAATATGAATTCTAGGTAGACTAGATGGTTGGCCACAATTTGTGAGTTTGATTTCGAGATTGGGTACATCAAAGGCAAAGAGATCAGGGTGACAGATGTTCTCAACAGACGGGTACAGGTAAATCACTTGGCAACTATGAGCTCCTATGGGACAGATCTACAAGATAGGATCTTGCAGGTAGGTTAGCAGGATGTCAAGTATATGGATATTGTGCACAGGTTGTAGCAGGGTAATGGTATAGGTATAGGTGGTGTTACAGGTATAGGTACAAGTGAAGTTACAAGTACAAGTAGTGGTACAGGTATAAGTGGTACTACAGGTACATGCATAGGTATAGGCACAAATACAGGTGCAGGTGTAGAAGGTATGGATTATTGTCTTAGAGTAGATGGATTGGTTAGATTCAAAGACATGATATATATGTCAGATAACAATGAGCTCAAGAAGGTGATATTGAGGGTTTTTCATGCAAAACCTTATTCAGGACACCCAGGTTATCAGAAGACATTGATAACAATGAAGAGATATTATTATTGACCGAATATGAAGAAGGATGTAGTAGAGTTTGTGGCTAGGTGTTTTGATTTTCAGTGAGTGAAGGAAAAGTGCAAACATCTAGGTGGAATTCTACAACCAATTGTGATTCCAGAGTGGAAATGGGAGGTCATTTCCATGGACTTCATTACAGGGTCACCAAATATAGCAAGACAACATGATTCCATCATGGTTGTTGTGGATAGGTTGATGAAGGTTGCAAACTTCAATCCAGTGAAGTATACATTCTCAACTAGTGATGTGGCATAGGTATTCAATTGGGGATGCAAAGTTCACTTCCAAGTTTTGGAAGGAGTTATTTGCAGGTTTGGGCACAAAGCTAGCCTTCAACACAACTTATCATTCGTAGAAAAATGGACAGACAGAAAGGGTCAACAAGATATTGGAGGACATGTTGAGGATGTATGTGATGCATCAGAAATGGAAGTGGGAAGAGTATCTCCCCTTGGTCAAGTTTGCATACGAAAATGGTTATCAAGAGTCATTGAGGATGAGTCCTTTTGAGGCATTCTATGGGTGGAGTTGCAGTACTCCCATCAGTTGGAGTTATTTGGTTAACAAGGTGTTGATTGGTTCAGAGATGTTGGCAGACATGGAACATGAAATGCAAGCTATAAAGAAAAATCTAAAGGTAACAAAGGATAGGCATAAGAGCTATGCAGATCAAAACAGGTTTTTCAAGGATTTTCAGGTTGGGGAACAACTTTATTTGCACATCATACCCAAGAAGAGCTCCTTACGGGTGGGATCATGTGCCAAGATGACACCATAATTTTATGGACCCTTCAGTATCATTGAGAGGATTGGGCCAGTAGCCTATTTATCTGCATTGGCTCAAACAATGAAACTCCATGATTTTTTCCATGTATCATTTATTAAGAAGTATGTTAAGTATGTTGATCATTTGATTGGATGCTTTGTATTACAGGCAGAAATAGATGGATAATTCTAGTCAGAGCCTCAGCGTATATCGCAGAAAAAGGTGCTCATGCTCCGAAGCCAAGAAATCAAGCAAGTTAAAGTGAAGTGGAAGCACTTTGGACCTAATGAAGCTACAAGGGAGATGATGTATTAGATGTGGGCTATGTTTCCTTCCTTCTTTGTTGGTTGAGGCAAAGCAATTTTGACTTCACGTTTTAGTGTTATTTTGGTATGTGCTTTGGTATATGTTCTAGTATATGTCTTGGTATATGTTTTGGTATATGTTTTGGTGACGTTTCTATATGTACATATATATATGGATGTAAATAATCCCATGATCTAGGTTATAAAGTTCTAATAAGTGATACAAGCATCTTATTATTACATTGTCATGTTGTTATGTTGTCATGATGATTTAGTTTTTAGCAGGGTGATCATTGTAAATACTGCATCGAGCTATTTTAGGTAAAATTGTAATAGCCCTTGTTAGGTAAAATTGGCTTGGGGTTTGAGTCAAGGCTGACCTAGTTAAATAGTAGTGGTTTTTGGGCACATGGTATAGTGTACCCATGGTATTATGGTCTATAGTATTGCATGTAATGGAGCCTATAAAAGGCTAGGAATACTTCATTGTAATGTAGGCGTAGAGGTGAGCAGTGAAGGCTCACTTGGCCAAATTTGCCAGGGTTGTTTCCGGGAAAACTAGTGTCTTTTCGATCTGCTAGTCCCACTAAGATGGGTAGTTATCTTAGAAACAAACAATCAAAGAAATTTGTGATTTCCTTTATGTATGACAGATAAGAGAGAAGCAAAGAGAACCAACCTGGATCTTTCACTTGACTCCTTGCTTGATTTATCTCTCCCTTGATAAAGCTTGCAACTCCTCTCCTACTTGTCCCACTTTAGAGAATATCAGTAGAGACAAAGTAACAAAACACCATCAAATCATCTCAATCTATAATATCATAAACAATGCAGAATCAGAAATACAGTGACCATACAATTGCATTCACAACAACAAGATTCACAAATACATGATTGTATGGAGGAAAACTCAAAAAACTTTATTAATAGTAGAAGAGAGGATTACAACCTAACTGTTTGATCCAGCATCAAAGCCCTCTTCACCTCATGAAAAGAAATATCACCCAACAATACAATGCTTCTTCTCAAAGAAAAACTAACAACACTTCTTTACAAATTACAAAATTCTAGCCTCTAGATCTCTCAGATGAGGGATCCATTTATAAATGTTTGCAGAGGTGTCAGTCATCTATGGGTTTTTAATTAGTGTCATTCCACTTGTAGTTCTTAGTTCCACTTGGAGATTTCTTGGATCTCTTATTCATCCCTAGGCGAATTCAGAAAGGCAAGTGTCATAGAGGAAGTTTTTAGAAGATTCCATGAGCATCCACTTAGCAAACTACCTCAAACATTTGTCCATTATCTCTCATCACACCCCATAGAAGGCCTTTTCAGTATGCATCGTACCCGGCTAGTGTAGGAGTCAGTATGCATCACACCTTGACCAAGGAGCAGTCAATATGGTCTAGTTTTGGCCAGTTCTGAGTGGTTTGTCAGGTGGAACTTCTGGGAAATGATGTAATCAGTTGACCATGATCCTTTAGGTTATGAAACAATGCTTTTAGCGGTAAAAGAACCCTTGGTTTATCGACATATATGATTGGGGTTGTAGTGCCCAAATATGTCTATAACAGTTGCCCCCCTAAAGCATGAGGTTGTAAATCTTTTGATGTCAGGTGAAATGCTTTATCATGATGATCTGAGGTATTCAAATTGGAAGGTGACTTATATAAGATACAATACAATACATCATCATCATATTATTTTCATGATCTAGCTGAGGCAAGCATTCCCATGCTCAGATTTAAAATTTTCATTTTCATGTACATAGGACAGATAATCATTTGTTGTTGTAGACTAGTGATTCTTTGTATGTAGAGTCATCATCCCTTAGCTTGGATGATCATCTGTGCAACTTCTGTGTACATTTTATTTCTTTATACTCCTTATAGCCAAGATGGATGAAACTAGATTCGGGGTCTTCAAACTCATTAAATATTCGCTCGATGTACAAGTTGATCCATGTGAAAAGATGTTCTGAAGTCGAACATAGAAAGACATCACCTGATTACCAGCCAATGATGTGAGTTGTTAACAAGTGCGAGAGGAATCACCAATAATGATAATGATCCTCAAGGTACTACAGTACAATTCACGTGGTGTGAATATATGATTTGATTTTGAACACCACGTAAAATATTTCGGTCGAAGGCCATTGTTGTAAACATGTTGCCAGAAGTGAGAAATTTGCCATTGAGGCATGCAAGCTTCAAAGTATTGAAAGGGTTGTTTCTAAGTCAACTTTTTGGATGATGCGCTAATGTCGACAAGATATGACTCGTCATAGGAGGTCCTTAATGTATCCCACATCTACGACACGAAATGAAGCAAATGATTTTCTAGAGGTGAAATCGATTTGATAATACAAGGTTCAGGAATGGCAGTCATGAAAAATGGAGGGTGAAGGTATTGCAGTGGATGAGGCATTAGATGGGTAGTGAATTCTCTAAATGACTTCTCTTGAACATATCATTGACACTGAGATGGATTAGTAGCGTTAACCCCAAAATATGGATGGTATGGACGGCCAATGGTGATGTGATCGGTGAACGGAATAACCCAACCTGACTCAATCATGGTGATGGAGTGAAAGTGTCATGTTCAAGAGCGACCTACTACCAATGAAGTTCTTTAAGTTTTCTTCCCTTTTTCCCCAGTCATTGCTGACAAGTACCTCTTTATTTTTGTCAATATTGAGGAGGATAACATATGCTTGTTCTATAATTTTCCCTTCGGGCAAACCTATCGCTATGTTCTAGTGAGCCTAGTGACAATGAAACTCATTCTTGTCTGGGTGGACAAGTTTGTCGCTATTGTTTTAACAAGTTTAACAATAAGGATAACTCGACCTTTTTCATGTTTATAGAGTTTGGAAAGGGACGAAAAGGAAACTCCAGCAGTCCTTTTTCGTAACATAATCCCTTAAGTTTGAAAAAGTATAAAATAATACGAAAGGGATGACGTTTTGATCGCTTTAGCAAGTCGAAAAGACAAGCGCTCAATCTTTTTGTTTGATAATCCCTTAGGTCCAAAAAGATTAAAATGTACAGGAGGGATGGTGCTTCCTGTTACTTTAATGAGCTGGAAAGGCCAATAGCTCGACAATATTTTTATATTTAACGAGTCTAAAAAGAGTTTAAAAGAGACTTGTTTTTGAGGAACAAGTGGTGTTTTGGGGTAGCAACTGGTTCTGGGTAAGTTTGGAACTTCTCAAACATGGCAGTGTGAAGAGGGTGGCTAACAAAATCACTTGTCGTAGTTGTTCCTCAAAAGGGTAAACGATCAAGTGGAAGCATATGATCGGCCCAAAGAATGGAGGTGATGGAAGAACACAACCAAGACTCAAAAGGCTGATAGCATGGAAATCACAGAGGTCATTTACTAAAGGTGGGTTTACTTTTTAATGAGCTTGAACTTTGCGTTAACATATGCTCAGTGGCGGGTTTATTTTTTAATGAGCTTGAACGTTGCGGAAACATTGCTCATGATAGTGGTCAAAGATGTTCAATTCACCATTTAAAACATTAGATTCTTTCGTCGGTCATTCAACCTGCTCAACTTCATCAAATTGATTAGAAATAGATGTACATGCCCAAAAAATGAGTTAAAAAACTAATATTTTACTTGAAGTACGAGAATAGTAACATAAAAAGTAGTTTTACCTCTTATTTTTACCATTTCATTTCAAAGTTGAATTTTGGATCTCTGGAGGGGTTTTCCTTCTCAAATTTCATCAGCTGATTTTGAGAAATCTGGTGGACTATTCTCCACGCTGTTAGGACCAAGTAGGAGCTAACCCTAAGCTCTTCATTTGCATTCCATCCCTTTCTGATTTTGAGCAAGGTTTTCCCTACTTCTGGGCCCTTGGGGTCTGAAGAACTTGTTCTCCCTCCATCACACCTGGCTTGCATCAAAAAGTGTGATGCATACTAAGCTAGACACTGGCCAGTGTGTATGCATCTCACCCTATGCATAGGTAGGGTGTGATGGGCGCAGAAGGGAAACTTTACATGGTGATTTTCATGAAATTTTTTCCTGTTTTTGCTCAAATCAGGATCCTAATTCATCTTTTTTTTTATGTTTCATAGATTTATCAGATCAAGATGGTCATCACATGGTGTGAACATGAACGTGAATAAGAGGACATGATTTCCTTACATGATCAAGGTATAGTTACTGCACTGCAAAATTGTGGCTTACTAAAATTCTTTCGGATATCCAACATGAGGCAACAAATCAGTTTGTTGCAATATTTTCTCAATGCATGGGATCTGATCAACCAGGTATTCCAGATTAGAGGAAAATCCATTTCATTAGAAATCAAGGATATCTACTTTTTGACAGGGTTATCGAGGCATGGTGCCCCTCTCTCACTATCACGATCCGCCCGCGGGGGTGAATCTGTGAGGGATTATATTCGCTAGTTTTGTAGAGATGGATCTCAGCCCAGCAAGGATGGGAAGATCAATATTTGAGATGTCACTGGTCAGTCCTTGAGGACCATTTTATTCACATTTTCTAGATTGGCTGGTAGCACAACTCTTCATTTGGCCAACAAATCTTATATGGAATATGCCCTGGAATGCCTAGAACCAAAGGTATTCAACTGGTGCGAGGCAGTACTTCCAATCATAAAATAACAGCTCTCCAAGGTGAAGAATGGAAGATCTAAGAACTTTGGCTACGGTTCCATCTTGACTAATTTTTCCTTGTAGAGGATTCCACTAATGCAGCCTCAGTAAATTTCACTAGGATTGCTAGCACCGAGGGAGCCACAGATGCAGAGATGGGTTGACCTCATGGCTAGACATGCTGGTCAATCACAAATTTCTTTCTCTGATGCCTTCTTTAAGTGGTTCAACTGTTAGGAGGTGGTCTTTGCAGAGTATCCATATGCCGAGATGGATTTCCGAGGTGACCTAGATTTGGCGTTACCGGCTGATGAGCAATGGAGTGTTATAGGTAAAATGATTTGACCATATCCTTGTTTATCAATTTTTATAATATTTTTGTGTTTTTAAATGTTATTAAGACTAATCAAACTCATATGTGTGTGCAGATCTTGGGCCAATGTGACCAGCGGCATGCTAAACGGCGTAGCTGACGTTCCGAAAGGAGAGGCTGTAGGGAGGGTTGTCCTTCACGATCTGGACATAGCGGAGACCCTGGTAGTGCTGCAGGATCAGATCACGGGCCTCACTGTTAGCATTCAAGATGTGAGGACCGACGAGTTACCTCTAAGGTTATAGCGCCATACTACTGGCGTACCGAGTCGATGGACTAGGCTCTTGCGTATGATCGCACAGGAAGTGACATGTTATCACCAGCACCATTAGTCTATGGTGCTTTTATGCATTCATTTTGAGCTTCTTGGTCATATGATCGATTTTGTCTTGGACATAAAACATTTTGTAAAAAATATAAACAATTATATGTTTTTGATATTCAGAGTTTTATTTTGGTTAAGTTATGCAATCCTGATGCAAATGTTAATGTGAAATGCTTTTCTTTACAAATGCTGCAAATTTCTATCTAACACATAATTTGCTAATGAATAAGTTAATGTGTTTAAGTTTCTGAAAATGTGTTGATATTGAATGGAATCAAATTGTCTTTCCAAAATCCTGACTCTTAGGAACATACGACAAATAGTTTGGTTCCAAACGGAATAGACACCCGTAAGTTGTAGAATGATGAGCTCTGAATCTAGCTTGATAACAAGTCGGCTTATGCCATGTGAAATGGCATCAGAGAGAAGCTCAATCAATGCGCTATACTCAGTGATGTTGTTCGTTGATAGACCAATACATATTCCTTTGAAACTCACTAACTCGCCGCTTGGAGCAAAAATGGCCTAGGCTGCAGAAGATAGGTTCCGCGTACTACAACTAGCTCCATCAGCATACCCAATGATTGATTCCAAAAGGTCCAACATCTGTAAAAAATGCAAAGTGGATTAGCTAACCAGAACAACAACTCTTGACGAAAGCAAAAATGTAACAAAAGCATATCTATAAAGAGATTACTGCACTTTATCAAGCATAGTAACGCTTAAGGTACAACCCATTTCAGGGTTGCGACAGTGGAATCCCATTGTAATCTACTAGCTCGTAGGCTCCTTTTGCTAATACTCTTTTAACAATGTAAGGGACCATCCATAATGGTTTGAACTTACCTGCTCCTAATTTATCAGAGTCCTAATTGTAGAGCAAGATCAGGTCACCTTCCGAGAAGACACGAGGCTAGACATTTTTGTCAAATTTCACTTTGAAGCATTTCTTATGTGCTTCATTAGTTAGTGCAACATCACGACGGGTTTCATCCATGTGGATTAGTTCCAAGAAATGAGCCTCTTCCTCCGAAGTTTCGGAAAGTAGATCGATTGTGAGCTTGAGAGATGAAATTTCACACTAAATTGGTAAGATGACTTCCAGGCCATACACCAACTGAAAGGGTGTAAATCAAGTCGCACTTCTCACCGATGTCCTATATGCCCACAGAGCTAAGTACAGGATTAAATGCCAATTTCTTTTGTGGACTCCAATCATCCTTTGTAGCATGCGCTTTAGGACTTTGTTGGTTGCCTCAACCTGTTCATTAGCCTACGGATAATATGGAGTAGAACTATCATGGGATAGTCCTTTGGTAGTCAATTCAACCATCATGTGATTGTGAAAGTGCCATACATGATCTGTGACTATAGCATGTGGAACACCAAATCTAGAGACTACATGATTGAAAAAGAAAAGAGCAGTTGTTTTGCTGCTGTTGTTTAATGTAGGCATCGCCTCATCCCATTTTGTAAAATAGTTGACTACGACTATGATATACCCATGCTCCCTGACCAAGGTGGGGTTACATGTCATGAAATCTATGCCCCATTTAGTGAATGGCCCAACAAAAACTACTAGATGCAGTGGTGTAGGTGGTAATTTGGTTTTGCAGTCAAAAATCTAACAAGCATGGCAACTTCTGACTGCAATTATGCAATCTTTGAACATAGTGGGCTAGAAGTAACCAGCTCATAAGATCTTTTGTGCCATAGTGTAACCAGATTTATGCCCCCCACACGCACCTGAATCACAATCATTCAAGACTTTTTCGGCCTCCTCATGTGTGAGGCACCTTTGCAGAACTGTATCGACACCATGACGGTAAAGTGTATCACCAACGATCATGTAGTCTTTGGCTTGGTATTGAGTACATCGTTATTCAGAGCAAGAGGTGTTAGGCCTAAAGGTTTGGGTTTGGAGATAGATCAGTATATCTCCATACCACGAGTTGCTTGACGATATCAGAAACATAGTTTCATCCACGATTGATGCTTTAGATGTTAAATCGTTGGACGATGATGGGAGGTCACAAAGTAACTCCGAGAAGACTACAGATTTATTTAATTTGGATTTGGTGAATTCCAGATCAAACTCTTGCAAAATTGTTATCGATTTGGAATATTTTCCTCCTAGCAATTGACGTGATAGAATGTAAGTCATACGGTTGCAATCTAACAAAATGGTAGTTTTGCGAAAGAGTATATAGTTTCGAAATATTTGTACTCCTTGAACATCTACTAAAGACATCTTTTCAACAGAGGAGTACTTGCTTTCTATATCATTTAAGTTGTGGCTTAAATAATACACAGGATGTTCTATTCCATTGTCTTCTTGTACTAAAACCATGGCGATGGTTGCGTCTGTAGTGGCGAGATACATGTTAAAGTCCTTTTGATAGTTAGGATCGTACATTAATGATGCTTTTACTAGGGAACCTTTTAAAGCATCAAAGGAAGCTTGTGCAATATGATCCCAGTTGAAGGGTATTTCTTTTTTCAAAAGACAAATATAACCTTTAGCAAGTTTGACATAATTTGGAATGAGCCTCCTTAGAAAGTTTTCTTTCCCCAGAAGTTTCTAAATCTAAAGCAAATTTGAAGGTGGACGCATGTCGATGATTGCCTGAACCTTACATGGTTTGAGTCCAATTCCTTCCCTAGAAATTGCAAAACCAAGTAATTGACCAAAACCAACACAAAACACACACTTGTGTAGATTGAGTCATATCTTGTAGTGTCGGCATCATAGAAATATAGCTCTAAAATGCTGTTGATGATCAATCCACTTTTGCGAGTGAGCCAGTAGATCGTTGAGATATATTTGAATGATGTGTTTGATGTCATGGAAGGCGTAGCTCATTTCCCTTTGAAAGGTTGCCACTATGTTCTTCAAACAAAAAGGTAGTTTAAAGTACATGAATGTGCCCCACGGACATATAAATGCAGCCTTCGACTGGTCTTATGGGCGGATATTGATTTGTTTGTACCCAGAAAATGCATCCATGAATGAAAATATTTCGCATCTAGCACATTCATTAATTATCCGATAGATGAAGGGTGTACGGTAGTTATCCTTTGGACATGCTTGATTTACATACCTATAATCGATGCGCACTTTAATCGTTCCTTGCTTTTTCATCACAGGAACAATATTCGATACCCAATCAGTGAGAGATACAGGGTAAATGAAACCAGTATGTAAAAGTTTTTCAACCTCTACCCTAATGGCAGCATATTTCTTCAGGTGAACCGGTCGAATCCGTTGTTGTACTGGTTTGAAATTTGGATACATCTTGATTTCATGTTTAATGATGCTTGAGTCAATGCCTGGAATTTCTTCATATGACCATGCAAAGACATCTTTGAATTCACAAAATAGAGCGCAATATATTTCCAGTTCTAAAGGAGAATAGGATTTGCCAACATGAATATTCTCTACAACATTAGGTTTGGTTGAGATATTAATGATGACAGTCTCTTCAATATTGGAAAAATTTTGCTCGGAATCCATTGTATTTACAGTCTTTGATAGACAATCAAAAACTAAAGGATGATTAAGGTCGCTAGAATAATCTTCATTATTATCTTGAAGGTGGGAACAATGGTGGTAATATTCCCATGGCACCTCTCCTATCATCATTGACTAAATGATTCCTTCATCTGTAGAATGTATATGAGACCAAGGATCAGAAGAGGTGCCATACTCTAGAGACCTGTCTATCCAAACACTCGATGAGTGTTGATTTGGGTTTCCCACCAAGGCCCAGAAAATTGATTGCTACAAAATTTCTATGGGGCTTGGGGGCAACACCTCATGATGATCAATACGATCAAAATGGTCAGAGTTCTTCTTAATCTTTGATGATTTAGAATATAGAATATGACAGTTTCCACTGTGGCCACTTTCACTAGATTACTCGGAGGCGAGAGGGCAAAAGTACCCATTAAAGTGGGGTGTTTTAGGAGACCTACTCCGACATTTTGAAGCGATTGAGAGCTTCCATGGATCATTGGAATTCTTCCAGTAGCTTGTGAACTATTGGGGAAAAATGTTAGTTGGTCAATAATTGTAATTCCGCCTTGGAAGGGAAATGCAATGTTTCTAAAATATGTTGACACAATAGTAGCCATAGCATAAATCCAGGGCCTTCCTAGTAAGATATTGTAATCAAGGTTTCCATCGATGACCTCGAATTCAATTTCTACTATATTGCCCCCTAGTTCAACCTGCAAGTTACTTAATATCCCATACATCATGTATGTTCTTCCATCAAACGCTTTTAATGTCGTTGATGATTGTGACAAGGGTTGTGAGACTAAAGTTTTCCAGCAACTCATTAACATAATACAGGTAGATGCCCTCTCATCAATGATTGTTCAATGAACAGTTTTGTTGAGGGTTTTTACTTGTATAAGGAAACCGAGTTGGGCCAGTAACTGAGGTTCATACCCTTTATGGTTAAAGTCCACAAGATTGGAATCCGTTGGATCGATCCCACCTATTGATGATAACAAAGCTTGCTTTTGCGAGGGGCAATTTTGTAGCACTTCAATTGTCGACATAGTGGATGGTGATTGAGCTAGATCCTCCACTATATTATGATTTTGTGCTACTTAGGCATGAGGATTAAATGTTGATTTATGTACTACTCCCTTTGGCAGCTTTATAGTTAATTCAGGAATGATGGGTAGAACAACTTCTAGCGAAGTTGTTGTTGAACTATTAGGTTGTTCTATAGCCTTGTTCTTCAACAACTATGGATTCCCATAATCTTTATTCCTTGTCGATATCAAAGCATTATTTTTCTGTTTTAAGATGGCTAACATAATCACTTGGGATGGGGAAGCATGATCGATAGCAACCAGATTAGTTTCTGGGTTTGGAAACGGATCAGTCAATACTGCTGAGGTGCATGAAGTTTTGAAAACTTTCGTGACCTCAGCTTGATGTGGACAATATTTCATATAATGGTCCTCATTACATATGAAACATGGCTTATTAGGTTTCTTTTTCCTAGCATGGTTTCCAGAAGGTTTCTCAGGAGTCGAATCTTCATGTTTCTTCTTTTTGTTTTTCCCTTTCTTCTTGCCCACTAGTTGCTTTAGTTCTTTGCCTTTGTCAGATGACACGGCATTAACCTTCGAGGCAAGAAGTTTGTCATTTGTTTTTTGACTAGAAATTGCATGGTATTTACCAAATGGAGCCTTTGTGGTTTGCGTACTTGAGGTACCAATCACACCATCGCCGGTATGAGAGTCCCTGTTTGATTTAGGAGGGGGAGGAATGGAAACTTTCGGTCTAGAAGTGTTAGGGATTTTGTCATAAAGCGTGTCGGATTGAGTATAGATCAAGTCTAAATATTGTGCACGAGAAATGACTTGCCCTTCATTGACAAATCCTCCATTTGACGATGATGTCACCACTCATAAATATGATCAGATATGTGAGTGGTTGATGTCTATTTAAATTTGGTAAGGAGTTCCGTTCGCATTTCGTACCTTATGGGTAACTGAGAGTGGGTTAAGAAAGTAGTGGCAAGGGTGCTAAAGTTATCGAATGAAGCTCTAGGTAATTAAATATGCCATTTCGCCACCGGACTAGTTAGCGTTTGCTGAAAGAACGTGAAGCCTAATTGAATCATCATTGAGGGTGTTAGATGAACACCACAAATGAAAATTCATTATGTGATTCAATGGACCTTCACCCAGATTTCCATTGAATTTAGGAATATTAGAGGGAAGTTTATGAGGAATCGCTGGCCACCAAGGGGCGTAAGCAATTGGATCATTCATCAGCCAGTTTAGATCTGGTAATTCTAGAGTTGCTACAAAAGACAACTGCTGATTCAGGTTTAGCGAAGTATACCTAGGATAAGATGGGATCGCCTGAGCAGTAGGTCTTTGCATGCCAGCATAATGTATCTAATGTTGATAACTTTGATAAGGTTGATGGGCATAACTATTATAGTATAGTTGTTGATAATCGTTTTGAAAATATGGTTGCCCATTGCTTATAAAGCCTTGTTGCTCAGGTCCTCAGTAAGCTTGCTAGAATTGCGGTTGTTGATATTGCACCAGCCATGGTTGTTGAACCATTTTCCACTGCCCAATATTGGATGATTGACCAAGATGCAGAGTGATAGTATCTGTTTGAGCCTGAGTCGTTCCAGTTAAGGAAGCACTCATTTGAGGTTGTGATTGGGCCGTAGGGGCAAGAGGCTGATGTATTGCAACCCGAGAGATTTGAGGTTGACATACAATAGGCAGTGCTTGTACTTGTGACACAGTCACAATAGCAGGTGTAGTGGTAATATTCGACACAGGTTGGGCTGGTTGCATTGAATATACAACCCTTGGCTGTTGAGGCAGTATTGGTACCCAACCACTAGATGTAACCCTAGTTTGACCTGAATTTTGTTGTAAAATCTCATATGGTTATTCTCTAGGAGGGAACAATGAAAAAGAATATTGGCCCCCATATGGTGGTAATCCATTGCTCAAAGGATAGATCGGTATTTGAAGACTGGGTTGCCCAAATTGAAACTGGTATACAGGATCAATTTGCTAAGTTTCAACATAATAAATGCTGGATAGGGTCCTAGATGAACAAATAGGAATAGACCATGTTGTCAAAACAGTCCCTGGATGGACTCCATCTAGTGATTGATAACTAGTTGGGATAGATGGTATACTGGCAAACATCATACGAGTGGTAGTTGGAAGTTCTACTGTGGCTGTATGAGATGACATAGTCCTAGATGTTGATGGTTGCTTAAACATATTTAGTCTATCCAAAATATTTCCTAGCGATTTGATAGGAACTTGTGATGAAGGATGATTAAAAGAACTAACTTCAGGAATAGAAGGATATAAGTGGATCTCAGTTCCAAAATGCAATGGAGTACTGGATGGAAGATCCTCTATTATCTCTTCTATAACAATCAGTCTAGGTGGAAGAGGTAAACCGCTAGGTCCGTAAAATATTTCAGGAGCTGAAGAAGATATAGCTTTTGCAATGATAGATACTGGAGGGGTGACACCTTCTGAATTTTGGAACTCAACTTCTAGAAGTTTAGGTAAGTGAACTTCAGTTTCTAGATCAGCCCTAGATGGAGCTATTTCAGGTATAGAAGTGTCTACCATTACACTAGGATCAGTTCTAATGTCCTCTTATAACTGCGGAACTTCTTCTGTAAAGGAAGATGTACCCGAAATGTTCGGAGTAACTGTAGTCTCTAATGATGTTGAAACACAAGTTTCAAATAAACCAGTAGAATTGAACTCAGTTAAATGAGACCGTTTTGCTGGGAATTTCGTTTCTAGAGTCAAGGATAGTTGACTCGCTAATATCCGCGAATGACGGGGTTTTGATTGACTTTCTTCCACTATTGCACATTACTTGATCAACTGAAAATTAAAAAGGAAAATTTTTTATTCTGAAATAAATAAATTTTAATGATGCTTTGGCACAACTTTTCTTTTCCAATTTTTAAGAGTCGAGAAAAAGCTAAAGATGACCCTAGTCACCTTCGATTTTAAATGAGCCTAAAGTGACAAGTGCTCAAATGGGCCTTTTCTTTTAAGGAGTCGAAAAGGAACGAAAGTGACTACTTTGGAAATCTAGACAGAGGGATTACCAAACCAATGACAAGACTACAATATACACCTTGGTGGTAAATTAAAGAGAAATTACCAAGGAGTTATGTATGGCAGTCAATCTTCCCGAATGCTGTGTTCATTGCATTGTGATTGATAGGGCGGCAGACACAGCTTCGTATGGATAAAGGATATAAGCCTATTGTAGTCTCCCAATATATGCCTGATGGTACGAGGAGCACAAGTCCATACTAGCACTTGTCATATCAAAGAGGAGGAATCACCCAACCTTCGATGAAAATGATAGTTACTAGGTTTTACGACGTTGGAACACGTCTCTAGCCTAGACATCTAGATATGTTGCATTAGGCTCCAAAGCGTTGTTATGTTCATTGAGATTTATTTTAGAGTTGATCTTTCTTAGAATTTTGCCTTTCAGGGTTCACCACATGATGTAGATGTAAAATTCCTAAATATGCAATCTAAAATGATAAACAATCATTTATTTTTTAGCAATGAAAATCCTAGCTATTAAGGAAAGAAGATAACTATTCTTTCGACAAAGAGAAAAGAGCACACACTAAATTCAGTTTTCCTAAATCATTTTCCGCATACAGTATAAATGCAAATGCAAATGCATGTATTTTTTTTTCGTTTCCTTAATATGAGAATGCCAAAAAGGAAAACTAAGTACAGATCTGAACTATTTTCTTTAAAGCGACACTTTGACAATTTCTTTTTCAAAACAAAAGGAAGACTAAAACGACACTTTTTGATTTCGAATAGAAAATTTCTTTCCACACTTCAAATATTAAAAATTCAAATCAAATACACTAGCAGAAGTACAATTGACTATCTAGAGGAGGAAGACTTTACGACACTCTTCTTTTTCACCTAAAATGACAGTTACGACACTTTTTTGCATCGAAACGATAGTTCGATTTATGCTACTTTTTGACTAAGGATCGTAAATGATGGACAAGTACATAAAAACATTTACTAATCCTAATCAATGTAGGCTGAACAATGTAAATTAAAGAGGCTTCAGCAATGAGATATTGATCATAAGCAACAAAACAACTTAATAGAGATGAAAACAAGGAGGAAAAAACCAAATTTCAAAGAGAGAAATAGTATTACTTAGTCATTGCACTTGTGCTTCTTAGAAACAAGGATGCATATCATCTACTACACACAGGAGGTGTGATGCATACTGGTTTCTAGTTATAGATAGTGTAATGGGCCAGGGAGCGACACTGAGTTGGGTTTTTCCTCAAAATTTGCAGCTAAGTTCAATGATTTAAGCTGAGTTATGACAGACAGTAAAATCAAAGTACAGGGGTATGACCTTAGGAGGTTATTGAGCTACCAGAAGGGTGTTTAGGATGCTTGTAAGTCATAGGTTTAGTTCATAAACTAACCTAGAGATTGACTGAAGCAACATTCATCTACTTTGCAATTGCATAGCAAGAGCAGTTCGAAAGCTATCTAGCTAACTTCAGGCTCCGTGTGTAGTTTATAAAGCAAACAAAAATAAAAAACAAACAAACTATTCACTCCCCAGCGGAGTTGCCATTTTGTTTCCAGGAAAACTAGTGTCTTTTCGATCTGCTAGTCCCACTAAGATAAGTATCTATCTTAGAAACAAAAAATAAAAGCGATTTGTGATTTCCTTTATGTATGATAGATAATAGAGAAGCAAAAAGTACAAAACTGGATCTTTTGCTTGACCCCTTGTTACGCAGTAATTTGTCACCGTTGGTCACCGTCCTTGTTACACCCCCGCTGTCACACATTGGAGGACACATTTACGGACCTGTGACCAGTGACATAACTTGAAAA
>APFE030082305.1:19428-43962 GCA_000404065.3 Pinus taeda | reverse complement strand
TGATTAGTGTCCTCTCTCTGATAGTTCCTACTTCCACTTGGAGAATGATGATCTCTTACTCATCCCTGGTCGAAAACCGAGAGGCAAGTGTCATAGGGGAAGCTTCTAGAAGATTCCATGATCTTCGACCTCGCATTTTGTCTCTGCCATTTGTCCATTCCTGACCATCGCACCCTACAGAGGAGCAATTCAGTATGCATAACAAGTTGTACACTGGGAAGGTGATATGCGTTGCACCCTCTACACTGGGCTTTCAGTATGGTCCAGTTTTGACCATTTATGAGTAGTTTTTAGTGGAGAACTTCTGGGAGATGATGTAATTAGCTGACCTTGTTCCTTTAGGCAATGAAGCAACACTTTTAGGGACTTAGGAGCCCTCAGTTTATGGACATTTATGATTGGGGTTGAAGTGCCCAAAAAGGTCATAACACCTAGTTTTTCACCCTCACATTTGAAGGTCAATTGAGGAAATGGTGTCATACATTACCTATTACATTTATCCATTTGTTTGAGAAACATGTTAAGGAGCTAAGTGAATATTTTGATAGGTATGATTATCAATATGTATGTGATAGAATCAATCAACTTAGAAGGAAGTTAGGTGAATATTTAGAGGGTTTCCTTAGTTGGTGTCTAGTCAATTTAACATCTTAAATTGCTCTACATAAATTATCAATTCAGGTATCGTAAACTGATGAAGTGTGGTGCACCATATGTGCTTAGTTAACCTTTTTCTTACTTCGTTGTTTTATAGATTTTATTTTGTTTTGGGGTTTTGTTCTTGTTGATATCCTAAATTGTCTAATGCAAATGGAAATCCTATTCTAAGGTCTTAAGAATACTTTTAAAGGCCAAGTATGGATGTAGATTTCAAGACAAGGTTTATGTCCCTAATGGTAACTTCCAAAACTTAGCACTTCAAAAGATATCAAAATATGTTATTGATGAAATTAGTACTTAAAAAATAATGGAAATGTGCTACTATTCAAATCAAACAAATAATGTACTACTGATCATGAAATCACTATCTCTGCTACTATCTAAATACAGAAAAATGAATTAAGCTACTTCACTCAAACAAATCAACAATTGCAATCTAATAAAAGTAAAACCAATTCACATCATTCATAGTTTGATAGCTCACCAGGTAGTCTAAGCTATGGCTTTCAGAGATACCGTCAATTATATGAGCAAGTTGATATCTAATTGCAAAAAAGTAAAACTAAAATCAAATCACATCATTCATAGTCTGATACCTCGCCAGGTAGTCTAAGCTATGGCTTTCGGAGATAACATCAATGATATGAGTAGTCTGATATCTAATTTGTAGAAAAGTAAAAGTAAAAAAAAATTACATCATTCATATTCCGAGAGCTCGCCAGGTAGTCTAAGCTATGGCTTTAGGAGATAACGTCAATGATATGAGCAATCTGATATCTAAACTAACTACTAAAGCAAGTGAATAAGATTGGAATCAAAGCATAACTGGAATTAAAAAGCTAAAAAAACAAAGTCAGCAGAGAAGCAAATCTCATGTCACTATTTGATGCAAAAACATGTAAAGAAAAAATAATCTACAATCAACCGGTTGAACACACTTACATGAATGGAAAATATAATCTATCAAACTTGAAAGCAATCAAATGACATAATGAAATCAAAGCAAAATTACAAAATTAAATCTACTCTACCTTACATTCTAATATGCTCCATGACATCAAGTTCACATATCCTTCCATGTTGAGAACATTAAATCTTTATTCAAATTCTTCAAAATTACAAAGTACAACAAAGCTCTCCAAAGCTTTCAAAAGCCATCAATGAAAAACTACAAACTCCAAGCTAAGCTAAGACTCATAAGCTAAGCTCTAAACTCTAAGCTCTAAGCTAACAAGCTAACAAATGAAGGATACAAAATGATGAGAAGCCCTCTCATTAATGAGAGTCCATGAATCTCTCCCTCTATCTCTAGAGTCCTAATCAAAATAGGAACTGATAAGACACATGTCTTCTTAGAGTTACAATATAATTAGGAGATGTGACAACATATCCTCATGATCCCATGATTCTTTCCACTCAAATTCGAATTTGGCCTTAGAGTGCCACATAAGGGTCTTCTAGAAGTCTCCTTTCAACCTACACATGTCAACATTCTCAACCCATTTGTTAGGTATAATCATCTGCACATTATTTTCTAATTTTTAACCACAAATTCACTTGAAAAGGCTAAGAATTAATAAAGTTTGTAAAAACATAAATGTGGCCCAACGATAATGAAAGTGGGATGAATGTGGTGACATAGTAGTGAGATGGAGGTGAAATGGAGGTGATATAATGGACATAATAGAGAAAGTGTAATGGAAATGAATGACATTTTCAAGACCCAATAGTTGGTTTTTTCACCTTTGTTGTGAGTTTCCTGCAGAATATTTTGAATATGATTTTATCAACAAAAAATTTCAAAGCATAATTCTTCTCTTGGTCAAATATTTTGAATATGAACCCCCGAATGATTCCATTTTTCAAACTTACATGAATAATGAAATGTTCCAAATCCGTGAGGGGGAACCTACCATTCCTTTTATTCCTTTTCCTCCTTTTCCAGTACCAATCATGGTGCCTACATATTTAATGACCAAGTTGGGAAATATAAAAATCAAACTATTGATCTGTGCATTCAACCTCCACCCACTTCTCAAGATCCACATCCTATTGAGGAAAACTTGGAATGATTCAATAATTGCATAGAGTCTAAAGCGAAAGTTGATCCCTTGGGTTTTCAATATCATATCAATGTACATAAATCCAATCTTGAATCTGATCCAAATGTAGATTTGGTTTCCAATGGGGATACCTTAAAACCTTTACCATCTATTTCTCATGATTCCTTGTTTCATGATTTGTTTGATCAATTTTCTTTAACTCTTAATGATGTTCAACATGTTTTTCCAAGAAGTAATAAAGAACGAGGTAGTGGTATTTCATATGTAGAGGAGAAAAGTGATGGAGATACGTTTCATCTATATTTCCTCTTTTATAATATTAATCCTATACTCTTAGCTGATCATGAATCAAACAATATTGGTAACCTTTCAGAAGACTTTGAACCCTGCATTCAAGTACATACTTTGGATATCCATCATCATGAAATCTATTTTTCCATTAACACATATCGTGGTGAATATCTAAGTATATCAAAGGATATATTTTCTTCTTTTGGAGGCTTTTATTTGCAAGGTACTGAGTTGGAATTTTTTTCTAGTAGTTTACAATATCCATTTATGAATTGGGATGCTCTTTCAATTCAGAATGATCCTAACTCTCCTTTAATTCATACATCTTTGGATTTCAAAATATGAAGTGGTAAGTTGTCAGGTTTTTGAACCTTTGGTAAAGCTAGGTCAATATGAAGATCATAGTGATATGCCTTTATTTGATCATTATGTTGATGAAGATTGTGAGGACTCAATTAGCTTTAATATTGATTTAGTTACAACTGCCATCTCTTCTCCTATGTTTCTTGATCTTTCCTAATCTTCAACATACTATTCATTGTGCCCAGGTATGTTGGATAAGTGTGTCACACAGGAAACCCCTTTAGATCCTTTATATCATTATCTGACTATTTGTGGTTGCAATCAGGTACAGGATGGTATGATATTGCAATAAAGGGATGAAAACATTATATATGTTATTCATGGTCTATTTAACTAAAAATATTCTATAATTAAGGAGAAATGTGTTCCAACTTTATCCAATTGAGGGAATCCTGTGATCAATGAATTCAAATTATCTATCCATAAAAATTCTAATATGTCTCATCTTAAATCTAATCAAACCAGTTACTCTAATGATGTTTTCGTTGATACATCTGATGGTGGTGGCGTGTGTCTACTTTTTTATTTTTCCAAGCCACCCAGATTTGATGAACCCCCATCAAAAAGTTTAAAGACCTGTCAAGAAGTCGAGGCACTTCTTCCCATGTTGATGGTTAGGTCAGGTTCCTGCAATCATGTTGAGATCTCTAAAATAATTTGGATTCATATAGTCATGAATGGATATTTCTTTAGCATTCATCCATTGGTTATGAGCTCATTGTTAAAGGACTTTCAACATTTTGAAGTCAATATTACTGATCATCAAGATAGATTTTTTGATCATATAAAGGATTCTTGTTGGGTTAGTCCATTTTCATGTGAATTCCTTGTATTAGACAAAGGGTTGGAAAGCACATCATGCATGGATCTTTGTAGTTTCAAAACTTGTCATTGCAATTATCAAGATAAAAATGATTATGGGTTGCAGAAACTCGTTTTATTAAACCATTCTATAATTGATCATCTTCTTCTCTTTTTTGTGCATATCATGAAGTTTACCATATTTTTAGCACAATGTCTCTTCCTAATTGTTAAAAAAATCTTGAATTTTTCAACTTGGTTGTGTCCTATATTATAGTAGTAAAAATTAAGTTTTGCATTTTGAACTTATTTTGGAAAATGTATAAAGGTATTGTTATGATCTCTTAGAGATCACACTATTGGTATTTATAAGTAATGTAAGATGTGATTATTGTTGTAATTATGTGATGGTGTGTGAAATATTATGTAAAGATAGTTTATGATTTCCTAAAGGCTCAGTTAAGAGAGTCTAGGGTCATGTCTCATACAAGATCATGAGTGAAGTGATAATGTGTCTTCTCTTCTCATCATTGGCACAAATTAGTGGAGTCAAGATAGTAAGTTAGGGTGTCAAATCATATTGTACCATGACATCACCACCAATACAATGGTTAAGAAACATGAGTTGCGCTTCTTTCACTTATTGCGCTTTTATAATTAAGGCTCCAAATCAAAATGATTGTTTTTGAAAGTCGGGTTTGGTCACCTTAGGAGTTCAATATTTTTTAAGCATATAAATTACTAGAGATCCATTCTTTGTTCCATTGAAAGTTTACTAGACATCATTTGAGGTGCATTGCACTTTGTCTACAAGGGTTTGTTGTACTTATGAAAATTAGAGTCTTTCTTGTGCCACAACCAATCTCAGCTTCCAAAAATCCCTTCTCTAATATAATTAACGATGTTTGTTGTCAATTTCATCTTCAGTAATTGAGAAGAAACATCATAAAATCTCTCAACCCTCACAGATTTGAATTTGTTGCGTGTTCTCACTACGCCATTGTCAATTGCATGAAGTTTTAGTTAAGGGTTATGTTTTTGAAACTATTTCATGCATGGAGGTTCAAAGAAATTTTTGGATGATGTCAACATCACCTATAAACCATTTTTCTTAGTCAGAGGTTCAATTTCTAATTAAAACGTTCAAATGAAGGTTCACTACGCTTCTGCTATGAGGGGTGCCCTTCAATGACAAAGGTTTGTAGTTTGAGCACATGTCTTTAAAGAGGTTCCTAACATTGTACAGGATGTATTATACCTGCTAAAAAATTTCATAAATCCATGGAATGGCTATAATTATGAGAACCATGGAGTCATTGTGCTTTTGGAGAAATTCAGTACATTCATTGCGCTTTCACATAGTCAAAGGAATTTGTTGCATTTTTTTATTGTTTTTGTCATCATTTTAAAAATATTTTTTTCGACCAAATGAAAATTAATTTTGAAAAAAAATAGGTTTTTGTCATGTGCGGTCCAAGGAACAAAAGCCTCCTTCAGTTTCTTCATAGGTACCATATATTGGAATTTTCAAATGAATATTTATAGTCTAGTTTTCACATTTCGTCGTTTCCGGTTTTAGTAATTATTTTTGGGTGCATATTATAAGGATTTGAATAGGAGTTTTAGAAAAATGAGAGAGGTTTCATCCAAGAACAATATAATATACAAAAAATCCTTCAGTTTTGTAACAAAGATCATGTTTCAAGAGATACGAGTTAATATTTCACCCCTATTTTCAAGAAATTCGATCCATATTTCCTAGTAGGTAGTTTTGAATCTTATTGTAACCTATTCCTATCTTTGGGAAAAATATGGATTTCAATTTAATTAGTCTAGGGATGAGATATTTGTATATATTTTCATGAATTTTAGTGTGAAATGGGTTGATTAGAGAGTGTAATAGATAGAAAATAGGGTGTAAATTGTACTTGTTAATATTTCATACTCAGTTATTAATGAAGAAGGGAAAAGTGCCTTCTTTCAAGGATTCACGTGTCAACTTCTTATGGTAATGTTTTCTCCTTGTTGGGAGCAGAATCCCCCAAGGGAATTTTTGGGGCTAAAAGCCCATGTTTAAGTTAATTTTTGTAAAATAATTCTAAAGACTTTGCATTTTGTGGTCACGGAGAGAGAAGGTATTCTGGGTCAAAAAGGGTAGTCCACCCTTAGTTTTGTGAAGTAAAGTCTGCTGCAAGAGACCTAATCATGCTCCATGGACCATGGGATTGCATAAAAAAGAGCTAAAATCTAAGTAGTTGAAAAAAAGAGAGAAGAAAACACGATGTAATAGAGTCATAGCTTTGGAGCAAGAAGTCTAAGTCTTGGGTCATAGCGTAGGTAGAGGCTCTGTAGTTGAGTGCGCAGAGGCCTAGGGTAGAAGTCCGCAGCTGAGTGCGTGGACCCCTACGGCCGAGTGTGGAGGGTGGACAGAGTCTGTAACACTTGGAGGATATTAATAAAGAGAGATATTATGCACTTTCTTTGTCTTTGATCTATTGATACATCTAGATATTTTACGTATGAATTTCCTGTATTATGCTTATTTGATGCTCGAAAGACCACAATTACATTAAATACTTGAACGCATTTATGAATATCTAGTAAAACAGTGTTAGCTATAACTGTTTGATAAGATAAGCAAGTCACTTAGATTAATTAGGGAACTTGTATGACACGCTACTCTAGCAACGTGAAAGTACCTGAGCAGCAGGCTAGGGCTACGCAAAGGTTGATCGTATACTTTCGTGAAGGTATTGAACGCCGGACTAGAGGGTTTGTCCTGCAAGCCCTAGAGTGACACGACCTGTGTGAAGGCCGGGACAGATGGAATCAAATAACATCACAACCATCTCACTTTGTGGAAACTTGGTTCCAGCATACCCTCATACTACTTCAAGTTATATTTCAATCCATGCTACGTGGGTTGATGCCGAAAGGGAAAATAGTGTAGGGATTTGTTTAGCTAATTAACGTTGAACTTAGGTCAGGTCCCCTCAAGCCAACAAATGGATCCATTTCTGGGACCATAATCTCCATAAGAGATGTGTGATGTCGTATCACTGGAATCCAACTAAGAAGGAGACCAGAGATTGGTTGGACAGAAAGATCCACAAATTCGTGGCACAAGAGAACAAAAATTGATGACTAACAAAGGAACAGTGGTTGGACAGAAACCTATATATAGAGATCCACGAGATATTTTTTTTCTCCTTCCATATTGGGCTATAGGAGTGGATCGCGAAGCTAGCAGACAACCAAGGAAAGTGGAAACTTGACGGTCCTATTGTATGGACCCTGGAGCTAGTGCGAAGGTTGGAAGCCTCGAAGGATAAGATCACCCACGCTATCGATCATTGGCTCGATCACGTCACAGGAGGATTTTTGACTAAATTCGTGGTCGACACTTTAGTCAGCTACAACGAGGCGGAGCGACATGTTTTCAAAGGACCGCAAGGTAAGTTCATAAAATCTTTGAATACCTAGATTAAAATTCTATTGTGTGAAAAATGGGTTATGGAGCTACCTTGATGTTCGGGACTACATGAAGCGGAAAAACTTACAGGAATGAAGGAAAAAAGGGTCTGGAGTATAGTCCCTTCATTTCACCTCTGTGAGGTGATGAAGAAGGAATAACGAAGTTTTCTCTGCAGAGTGCTATTCAGTTAATAAGACAAAGATTCCTACAAATACCACCTTTTCCCACACCACCTCCAACTTCACCAGCATCACCTCCAACTTCACCCATACCACCTCCACCTCCACTACAGTTCAGTATGGAAAATACAATGAAGTTGCCTTTGTTCAAAGGCTTGGGAAATGAGGACCCAGACTAATTCTAGTTTGTTGTGAAGGCTATATGGGAAGCTCAAGGTGTTACAGATGACCATATAAAGAAGGCGATGTTGGTTAGTTCTCTGTAAGATCACATTCTAACATGGTATATTAAGTACTCTAATGATAGCCTGAATGCTAGAGTGGTAGACATCCAAACATCACTAAATAGAGAACTCAGTAAGTCTAAATATCAGGAACAGTCAATTGTGGGATTCAAAGAAATCGTGATGCAACCAGGCAAGACGCCTTGCGAACTAGATCAGAAGCTGAAGTGAACAATTTGCGAAGCCAACATGAATTTGATAGATGGATATCATCGCAAGTGGTTTGTAGCTTTGCTACTACCACACTTAAGGAGTGAAATGTCGTAGCAGAAGATAACAACTTAGGTAAAGGCCTTGGAGATTTCCTTGAGGCTACATGAAACCTCGATGGAAGATACAAATCTAGGAGTTTAGCAGATCCATGCGCAGCTAAAGAATCTGCGCCTTGAGCTGCATAGTCTAAAGCAGGATAGGACGGTTTGACCAGAGGTGCACGAGGAGGTATGGTTCTTGAAATGCAAAAGTCAAAGTCATGACAAAGACCATTGCCCAGTCTTTGCAAAATATATGGCAGGAGGAGGACCAATGCCTTTAAGGCCAAAAGTTTAAGCATGACTTAGCGCAAGCCCTGCATTATAGTATGCTATCTTTCAGGTAGCCCGAAAACACGCCATGGATAACTATCAATTGCTACAGAAGTGTGTACATGCATTGCAATAGTTGCTTTGCAAATTTTGTAGGTTGGTAGGGCATGATGAGAGTACTTGCAAGATTTATGAATTGATGATGGATAGAACTCCTGCCTATAAGGTTTAGGCTTAAACATGGGCCCTTGACTAGAATGCAGGGATGGCGCAGATAGGATTTTAGGGACGCAGATGAGGTCGAGGCAGAGGAGGACCTGGCATAGGTCGAGGACAATTGATTTTCTACAATTACAGAGGACCAGGACACTATGCCCATGATTGCACTAATACAACGTGTCCATCATGCAAGTATTGCATGTTGTTTGATAATGAAATGGAAGATTGTCCTATGTTGATAGCTAGAATGCATGACAAAGGGGCGCTACCGCCTCTACCAGCTCAGAACATGCAGATTATGAGGTTTGAGCTGCACGAGGAAGATCCAAATGTAAATATAGAGCTCAAAAGTGGAATCACGACAAGAGATGACAAGGGGAAATAGCCAGAAGATAGTACATGGGTTCACAAAGTTCTAGCGAAGGAGGATGAGTTCAATTTGTGGCACTCATGTGAAACGTTCATGGAAGCTAAGACAAGCTTTGTTGAGGCCTCCACCTTAGGAAGCAAGGATAGGCCTGAGCAGGAGATGGACCCCTCTATGCTCACAACTTTCCTGAAAATGTATATGAAGTTACTGCGTGATAGTAAGGCTCTGAAAGGGTTACAAGAAATCATCAATAGATGCACTAGAACCATGTCGGGTGAGCCGCGCATAGTCCAAAAGATTGGCAAGCATAAAATAAGGACGGGATAGGAGATGAGACTGACTGCATAGATATGGGAGTATGAAGTGGATCAGGTTATTTTGGACCTGGGGTCAAACATGAATGTCCTACCAAATTAGACTGGAACGAATGGGATACCTATGCTGCAATGGCCTCTGATTCAGCTAAGGATGGAAAATCAGTAGAATATCATCCCCATGGGGTGGCTGGTTGATTTTGAAGTAATAGAGATAGTGGATGACAACAATCCATATCCTGCACTCCTGGGAATTTACTAGTCTATTTATATGAACAAGGTAATCAATCTAAAGAAGCAAAACATGATCTTTGAGAAGAAATTGCTATGCATAATAGTACCCCTTGATCCTGCTAAAGGATTGCGATATACTTAACCAGTCCGCGATTATGAGAATGATGACGATATGGACTATATCTATAAGATAACATCATGAGACCAAGATTGGGTCAATCCCACTGTAGATGGATGGATTACATGGGATCGTGAGAGTTCCTGCACCTCGGACTCCAATGAAGAAATAGAATCCTGGCAGAATCGGTTACATGAAGTAACTACATTGAATTGAAACATGATGACCTGATCATTGCACTGTGTGTCCTCAGAGGTAAGAAATCTGCCTACTTATGATGGTCTGAATGAGGTAAATATATTTTTGGATTCATTTGAAAGGGAGGTACCAGAAAAGCAGCGCTTCCAGGCATTGGACTGGGCACTGCATGCTACGCCCATAAGATGGTTTGGTACACATAAGGGAAGCTTTGATGATTGGCGTGAATGTAGGAGGATGATGAGAACTCACTTTGGAAAGTCGAAGATGAGAATGATAGGCAAGTATGATGGGAAGGATGATCCACGCATGCGTTTGGCCAAATCAGAGAAGAACTATTCCACCATCGAGCACGAAGGCTAGCTATGGTGTACACGCACTAGAATTATGGTCACTACTTGTTGGGAGGCCATTTTAAGATGTATACAAATCACTCCACACTGAAGTACTTGGTCAATAAGCCTGTGTTAGTGGGGAGAATCAGCAGATGGCTCTTATTTTTCCAGGAGTATGATTTTGAAGTGGTTGTGAAGCCTAGATGATTGAACGCGGGACCAGACCAACTGTCGTGCATCGAAACAAGGGAGGAACCTACTAACTGGGAAGAAGGATTTCTTGATGCACAACTATTTGCATTGCTTGCCACAGATGGTCATTTTGAGGATATAATACACTTCCTAACAAGAGGAGTTTCTCCAGAAGGATACACTGTCCAACAAAAGAAGCAATTAGTGGTGTGTACAGACGATTTCTCTATCATTGCCGGGCATTTGTAGAAGATGGAGACTGATGAGATATTGCGATGGTATGTACTTGAGTTTGAAAGAAATAGCATCATCGCAGATGCTCATGGGGGCATTATGGGACGCCATTATGTAGGGAGAGAAATTGAGTAGAAGCTTCTATGGAGGAGAGGCTTGCAGAGCTGGATGAATTGGAGGAAGAAAGACTTTTAGTAGGATTTCACTAGTAGGTCCAAAAGCAACACGTGAAAAGGCATGGCATGATTGACACATCAAGCTGCACAAATTTAAGGTAAATGACTTGGTTTTCTATATGATAATAAGTTTGATAAATTTCTAGGGAAGTTCAGGATGCGTTGGTTAGGGCCTTATGTTATTAAGGAGATTACCGATGGAGGAGTTGTACAGTTGGTCAAATTGAATGGAGAACCCTTCTCAAAAAGGTGAATGGTAGTCACTTGAACCTATATAGCAGTGGTCTAGCCATGTGACTAAATGAAGGTATCATAGTCTTAGTGCTCCAGGCAACTGAAAGGAGGTGTGGGACTATAAATTGCACTGCCTGGGTTGGGGAGTTGTGCAATTGGAAGATGGTGCGAAGTAAGGACGTGTCACTGGGTCTGCGGCAACACAGAGGGAGCTACGCTACCCATGGAGAAATTGCGTAGGTTGGCTTGAAAGTGACTGTTAAAGTCACTGTTCATGAAAAGACAGCAGAAGTGAGGCAAAATGGAGTGGGCAGCTGGCATTTAAGACGAAATTTATGGCTTAGATTCTTCAAAATCTACCGCCAATCCGGCATTAATGAATCGATTTTGGGGGAAATGGTCGGATTTTAATTCGAAATGCCTTATAAATTACAAGTACCTACCCAGCGAAAAACACTTGGCATTTTGAGTATTTAGTTGTTGAGCTGTCAAGCGCCTACGAATCATGAGAAATATGAGCTTTTTGTAGTTTCTGGGTATTTACGATTTTGCCAGCGAACACACAAGAATTCTTGCAGAAGATCATGTCACTGCCCCCAGAAGTTATTAATACACAGTAAGTAGTAGAGGATCTATCATAGGAAATAGAGAGAGGTGGAAGTAGTTGCTCCAGAAGTGGCCAAAGTATTTGCGAAGGTCCCTAAATCGTCGAGAACATTGAGACCGTAGCTAACCCCAACCAAGGAGATCGTGAAGGACAAGAAGGGCAAGCAGCCTGCCATATCAGTGCATGCGTCACCATGGAGAAACCCACCAAAGCCTACTATATAGGAGAAGGGCAAGACCATAAACCTAGAGGCAGAGGAGGAGGACATCAAAGACATCCTGATGGATGATGAGGATGTTGGGGTTGAAGTAGAGGAGGTTGAAACCTAGGGTGCGAACCATATTACACAGTTGTAGGAGTATGTCGCTCTAGGAACACCTAAGTCCAAGGTCCCAAAGGACATTGATGAGAATAAGACTCCCCCACAAAACGCTCTATGACCGGATGAAATTACTTTCAATGGTCTGCGCTTGGCCCAAGTGCCAATGCTGAAGCTTGAAGACTAGGAGGTGGTGGACCACTAGAAGTTCCCACACCTGGCAACTGAGCAGCTGATGTGCTGCATCATAGACACAAACATGGTAATGACTACGTTAGAGTCGTGAAGGTGGCTCAAGGGGGTAGACAAGGTAGGATTGCTAAACCTGCTCTAGGTGTCACACTATAATCGCACCCCCATGATAGTTTTAGTCATCAAGCACCTGTTGTGGTTGGTGCATGATGGGTTTCTATGGTTGGAGGAGCCGATACCCATCACTGATATGTTTATTCACTGAATAACGCACCTCCCATATACAGGCAAAAATCCAACTATGATCTTTGGTAGCAAGGGTGGCAAGCAAGCGCTCATAGAATCAATGAAGGAGAAATTCAAGCTCGTGAAGAAGTCATGTGAATATGCTATCTCCAGCATCTGCAACCCCACTATGAAGGTAGCAAAACAAATCCTTGCAAGGAAGGGGATGCAAAAGTGTCAAGCCAATGAGGTTTCAGCGCTTGTCGTCACACTTGCCCAGCAGTGCATGGAAGGAGTCTAGTTTAACTAGTCAGACTACCTTTGGGGAGAGTTCCTAGCAAACTGCCGCAAAGTGCAAGAGTAAAGCAATACCTTCCACTACGTGTGGCTCTTGTTGTTGATTGTGCTGGTAGCATGGGAGCTACCAGAGGAGAGCTAGTTCCCTTTGGTCATGCCAGACCTTCCTGAAGCAGTGAAGTACGCTTTGTTGTGGGCAACCAAGGACACAGAGTGAGTTCGGGACAACAAGATCTTTTGGATCTTGATGGAAATGAATATTAGGATTTCCATCAATCACAAGCCATAGTTCTTGCCCATAGTATACGCTGACCTATAGAGCTATGCCAATTTTAAAGTTGATTTCCATCATGTATCCATCAGGGCGTGGAAGGACCTTACGCAAAATTGGTACGACTTGTTGTGCCTGGCCACAGATGATGCCATTGGTGTGGTGCTTGATAAATGGCTGGCACAGTGGCGTACTACCACGGACTTGGTAGTGGGAGAAAGCAAGTCTGCCACACAGAAGAAGAAGGAAGAGGCCAAGCTAAACATGGCACAAGTGGTCGAAAAGAGGAAAAAGGAGGCCGCTAAGAAGGCCCAGGTGGAATAGAGAGGAAAGGAGGCAGGAAAATAGAAAGGTGGCACAGAGCGGGGATCTAACAAAGGCACGCAGTCACCTTTACCTAAGATCGAAGAGGAGGATACTGAGGAACACAGTGCGGATCCTTAGGAGACATCTGCTCGCATTAAGCACCCAAGAGAGCTAGAGAAGGGAGGGTCTAGAAAGAAATCTAAGGCAACCAATACCTCATTGGACCCTATCACATTAACGGAGGGCGATTTATATGACATCGGTGACAGAGTCAAAGATGTCACCACGGAGGCCTTGTAGAAATTTGAAAAGTAGTAGTAGATCATCCTAGGGGCCATCCAAACCGGGTTGCAGGAGTTGCAGACTCTTGCATTGCAAGTTGGTACAGTGTCTACCAGCTTGGCTATCGGCACATCAGAGGCTATCGATATGTTGTCCACGAAGGCTTCCAGTGGGCTAGTGCTGTCGGATGGAGCACTGACAATAGAAAATAAGGTTGTCAGGCCCATTGTCAGTGTCTTGAAGGGAGTTGGGCTAAACCTGGCAGCACCTCTGCACAAAGCACTCCACCTCTTGTAGGATCCAGTAATTGTAGAAATGAGGGCCCATGAGCATCGGGCCCTCTAGGTGATCAGTGAACAAAGGATAAACAATAAATAGATGGCCCTACAGAGAAATGTTGTCATCGTCATTGAGGCTGAGACTACCAACCATAGCAAGAAGATCATGTAGGTGGTGGAAGAGGCATGTAGAATGGTCCTAGAGTTGGCCATTCCAGAGGAGGAGGAAGTTGAGGTCTGCATCTGCAAATTAGCCACAGGGGTGTGCGACACTTGGACAAAGATGGTGCGGGTTCAGTTGGAGTTAAACCCACAGATTATAAAGCTCTAGTTGAGGGCCCATCCTTCAACACCACCAAAAGTAAAGGAACAATGGGTGACCATTGCCACAGAAGTAGTCATGGTGGTGGAGAGTGTAGTAGCAAACTGCACATAGTTGTTCAAGCAATCATTTGAGGTCCTGAAAAGCTTGCAGGAGGACCCAAACATCTAGAGGCTAGAGACAGAAGTGCACAAACTCAAACAACACTATGACAAAGATAAGGGCATAGCGTGAACCATCATGCTGACACAAAGGTTAGCCAAGCTACAGGAAGCCAAGCAACTAAAGGAACAGGTGGATGCAGTGTTTCACAAGGAAGCAGTGCTGAAGGCATGACTAAAGCCCTAGCTGGAAGAAGCTTACGCAGTCATAAGAAACATTGAAGGTAATATTGCGACTCTGTAAGTGATGCAACAAAAGCTTCAGGCTCATAGCATAAGAGTAGTAACTGAGAAGACAGTTGAAGATGTGAAGTAGGCAATAGCTTAGTGCACGACTGAAGTTGTGGTCATCCAAGTCAAGTTGGATGGGCTTCGTGCAAATATCTCCGCACCTACTGAGTGATTCGAGGGCGAGTCACGATGTTTGTGTTGGGGGCTTGTTGGGAGTAGGATCCCCCAAGGGTAGTTTTGGGGCTAAAAGCCCATGTTTAAGTCAAATTTTGTAAAATAATTGTAAAGACTCTGCATTTTGTGGTCATAGAGCACGAAGGTATTATGGGTCAAAAAGGGTAGTCTTCTCTTAATTTTGTAAAGTAAAGTTGGCTGTAAGAGACCTACCCATGGTCTGCAGACCATGGGATTGTATTAAAAAGAGCTAAGCTCTAAGTAGTTGAAAAAAAGAGGACACACGATGTAACAGAGTCATAGCTTTGGAGAAAAAAGTCTAAGTCTTGGGTTGTATCATAAGTAGAGGCTCTACAGCTAAGTGCATAGAGGCCTAGGGTAGAAGTCCGCAGCTGAGTGCTCGGACCCCTGTAGCTGAGTGCACAAGGTGGACAGAGTTTGTAACACTTGGATGATATTAATAAAGAGAGATATTCTGCATTTTATTTGTCTTTGATCTGTTGATACATCTGGATATTTTACATATGAATTTCCTTTATTGTGCTTATATGATGTGTGAAAGAACACAATTACATTAAATACTTGAATGCATTTATGAATATTTGGTTATGTGGTGTTAACTATAATTGTTTGATAAGATAAGAAAGTCACTTAGATTAATTAGGGAACTTGTACAACACGTTGCTCTAGCAACATGAAAGTACGTGAGTAGTAGAATAGGGTTGTGTGAAGGTCAATCATATACCTTTGCGAAGGTATTGAAGGCCGAACTAGAGGGTTTGTCCTGTAAGCCCTAAAGTGAAGTGACCTGCGTGAAGGCAGGGATAGAAGGAATCAAACGACATCAGAACCATCTCAGGGTGTGGAAACTTGGTTCCAAAGTTCCCCCATACTGCTTAGGTGAGACTTCGGTCCGTGCTCCACGGGCTAATGCCGAAAGGGATGGTAATGTAGGGATTTGTTTGGCTAATTAACGTTGAACCTAGATGAGGCCCTCTCAAGCCAACACTACTGTACATGTATTTTATCTCTAGTTATGATCTTGCTTGAATTTTAAGTCTTCAATGTTTAATTGAAAACAAAACTTTTCAGAATTCCCAGTATATGCTATGTTATAGGAAATTAAACATTTTAGTGCGTTGTATTCATAGTGACATCTGAAATTCATCCTTTGTTAGATTTTGCAGATTTTATTGATCCTCACTTTTCTTCCATTCACTCCTACTGCAATGAAACTTTGACAAAGAAACACCATAATTTTTGGTTATCTTATCCTTGATCAAGAATTTCTCACTCTCCCATCTTGATCACTGAGATTAATTAAAACAAATGTCTCCTTGCCTAATGGATCCTTTTTCTCCCATGCCAACAAATTTTTAAAACATATCCCTCTGAGCACCATACCTAACCTAAGATCTAAGTGACGAAATATTTGGACAGAGAGAGCCCTCTCAGAATCTAGAAGGGCTATATTCCAACTTCTAAGGGGTCTTTGGTTACCTTCGGGTTCCTCTCCTTAGCTTGAAGGAATTAAGAAGTGCTAACATAGTGGCATCGTTGTTGGTGAATGAAAGGTTTCATCTTATCTGGGAAATATCATCAGAGTTTCATATCTGATTGATGATGGTGGACAACAGTCACACCCACGGAGGCTATATCATTCACTTGGCAATTCCAATCAATGTTACATTCAAATTCAAAGACTCCACTTGAGAACAAGACTAGTGGAAAGAGAAATGGAGGGATATTTTAGAAATAACAATTATCAAAGCTTCGATTTTTTGCAAGAAATATCATTAATTTTCATTAGATACCTCTTGTCCTTTCTAGAGCATATTAAAAGAATTTTCCCTTTTCTGTTGCATTCGAACAAAGACTACAGATATGCACATGATTATCCTTTTAATATTGTCATTCTTTTGAAGCTATAAATGCATATCCTTTTTGTATTGGTGATCCTAAACAAGATCCTAATGATAATCATAGACAAGCTAGTAAGCCTCTAGATATTAAAATTGATATACCATCTCCTGTACCTAATTTTACATTGACCAAGGTCAAAGAGAGGTATAAGCCTTTGAATTCTCCTTCCATACTTCATGAACTTCCAGCAAAGCACTATAAGTATCTTCCTATGTTTTATGGAGGACTTGACAAGATTTTAGATGAAAAATACATCCAAGGTTTTGAACATTTCCTTGACCTTTTCAAAGTTAAACAAGATGATGAATGTATGAGAGATGTTTCTCAATAATTGCAAGGAGAAGCTAAGAGATGATTTAGAGGTCTTCCAGCGGAAAGTATTGCCAATTTCCAATAGTTTGAGCACACTTTCCTTGACATATGGGAGGTTAAGAAAAACCATTTCTATATTCTGGTTGAGTATGAGAATTTGAAGGGGAATCTAAGTGAGATAGTGCAAGAGTTATTAGCCAGATTTAATAAAGTATACAATTCCATACCTGCTGATATAAGAACCCCCCCGCCAAGGCTGATTATGCTTCATTACCCTAGTACTTTTGATGTTGAGATTGCCTATCAACTTATAGAAAAGAACCCAACCACTTTGGAGGATATGTGAAAAACTGTTGTTGGAGTGGAAGTGAATCTCTTGAAAAAAAAGGCCGAAATGAAAACTGAAAAGAGAGGAGTTAAAGAGGAGCCTTCATCATCATCAGATAACAAGTTGGATGCTATGATGAAAGCAATGGAAAATATTCTAGAAATATTGACTTTGGAAAACAAACCTACTGTTAGAGAACTATAAGCACCCCCTCAAATAATAAATCCCAATTTCCAAAGACCTCAAGTTCAAATAAGACCTCTTTTCCAAGAAAATGTAGAAGAAGAAGAAGTTGCTGCCCCAAACTATTTTGTTGCTAATTCATGTTACCATGAGATATAAATTTCTTATTTATGTATTCACTTGAAGATAGTCGTGAAGGTGATTTGGCAAATCAGCTCGCAAAAGAGAAAGATGTTCCAATTTTCATGTTTTATTACATTGCAGATGTGGTTGACTTGCCCAAGTATGATGAATATGATGATGAGTATGTTTTTGATTTTGAGGTTGACTCTTCAGAGTGACTAGCGGCATGTTCTCAACCAAAAATTGTTCAGCTTCAGTAGCTTAAAGAAAGCAGCCAACCTACAGATGTCAGTTTCATAGTAATGAAGAACATGAGGAAAGTACTAAATGAGTTGAAGGAGCTTTCACTTATTTTTTTATTCATTCTAATTACTGAAAATTAATTTTCACAGTGTTATTAATCGATGATATCACAATTTTGACATTGAACATGAAGGGCATTATGAATTAATTCAAGGTAGTTATGTGCCATTATGTTTTGCTTCATTTAAGTTCTTAAAGAAAAAATTTAAAATTATTACTGAAGAAAAGGGTTGTGAGGTTATGAAAGATCATATAGTCACATTGGAACAAATATACAACAAAATGTACAAAATGTACCAACCTTCTCAAGTTCTTGATGATCCAATAGTTGGTTATTTGGATGGTTTCTGTAGTCAAATTTCTCATCCTTTGACTAGCCGTGAACTTGAAAATAGGGATGATGAAGATTTAGTTTTGCATCCAGCATCATTGTCTTGTACAACACGGGTTTCATTACAAAATTCATATGAAGATTTTAAGTCGTTTCATGATAGCTTTAAATTGGCTTTGTGTGAGAGCACAAATGAAATTGAAAGGTTGCTATAGTATGATTGTCTTTTTTTTTCATTTGAGGATTATTTTGCAGTGTTCTTGGAGTTAGCAAGTGGGCATAAGTTCTTAAATCTTGTCAAAATTGAATTTGTTTGCAATTTTTTACTAGAGTTGTCATTAAGTAGGCTTCTCATTTTTCCTCTAAAGGAGTGTGAGAAAGAAGATGGGATAGTGGATAAAGTTCTTTCATAGTTACACCGGCTCTTTGACTTTACACGAATAAGAAACCCATGGATTAGTTAGAGTGAGTAAGTGTGTGAATAGGCTCAACACTCTCAACATATTTTTCAGCAGTGTGCCAGTTTCTAGAAGTTTGTTTTTGGTAGTTTGCTATCACTTTTAAACATTTTTCTTCAGTTTGTAACCATGGGCAACTGTCACTAGAATTTGAAGCCTGAGGAGAAGACCTTGATATTTTTATGAGTTGTTGCAAATTTTCAGAATGTAAAACATCATAGTCAGTCATGGTTAGTCATGAGTCAAGTCAAAGAGACAATAAAGTCCAAGGGATATTCACATGGTCTACGGTGTTCTTTGAAACCTCACAGGGAGGATGCCACCCCCATTGGAGCCAACCTTAGTGTCTTATATTATAGTAGTAAAGAATAAGTTTTTTCTTTTATGATCTCTTAGATATCTAGCTATTGGTATTTGTAAGCAATGTAAGATGTGATTATTGATGATATTATGTCAGAGTGTGTGAAATATTATGTAAAGATAGTTTATGATTTCCTAAGGGTTGAGTTAAGTGAGTATAGGGGCATGTCTCATACAAGATCATGAGTGAAGTCATAATGTGTCTTGCATTCTCATCATTGGCACGAATTAATGGAGTAATGATAGTAATTTAGGGTTTCAAATCATATTGTGCCATGACATCACCAACAATAAAAGGGTTATATGACATGCACTAAACTTATTTCAGTTGCTGGGATTTCAAGATTAAGGCTCCAAATTGAAATGATTGTTTTTGAAAGTCGAGTTTGGTCACCTTGGGAGTTCAAAAACTTGTTTAAGAATCTAAAATACTAGAGATCCATTATTTGTTCCAACAAAATCTTGCTAGACATCGTTTGAGGTGTGATACACTTTGTCTGAAGGTGTTTGTTGTGCTTTTGCGAATTGGAGGCTATCTTGTGCCACAACCACTCTCAGGTTCCAAAACTCCCTTGTCTAAGATAACTCATGATGTATTCTATCAATTTCACCTTTAGTAATTAAGAAGAAACCTCATAAAAGCTCGCAACCCTCAAAAGATTGAATGTGTTTCACTTTCTCACTACACTACTATCAAAGGCATGAAGTTTTAGTTAAGGGTTATGTTTTTGGCACTATTTCATCAATGGAGGCTAAAAAAAAGTTTTGGAGGTTGTTAACATCACCTATAAACCATTTTTCTCTGTAAGAGGTTCAGTATGTGATCAAATAATTCAGATGAATGTTCGTTGCACTTCTGCTGTGAAGGGTAACTTTCGAATACAAAGGTTGGTAGCTTGAGAATAGGTGTTTAAATAGGTTCCTAACGTAGACAATGTCTTCTACCTTATAAGCAATTTCAAAAATCTAGGGAATGGTTAGAAGTATGAGAACCATGGATTCATAGCGATTTTGGAGAAATGTAGTGCATTCCCTGCATTTTCACATAATCAAGGGAAGTTGCTGCGTCTTTTTACTGTTATTGTCATCATTTTCAAAATCAGGTTTTGAGAAAATGAAAATGAATATAAAAAAAAAAAGAAAGAGGTTTTCTTCAAGAATAGGCTAATGAACAAAAACCTCCTTTTGTTTCTTCACAGGTGTCATATATTGAATATTAGAATGAATATTTACAACTTATTTTTCACATTTCGTCATTTCCTGTTTTAGTCATTATTTTTGGGTGCGGCTTATGAGTAGATGGAGAGGAATTTTAAAAATATGAAAGAGGTTTCTCCCAAGAAAAATATCATCTACAAAACACCCTTATTTTTTGCAACAGCTGTCATGGTTCAAGAGATACGAGTTAATATTTTAACCCTATTTTCCAGAAATTTGGCCCCGATTTCCTAAAGGACAGCTTCAAATCTTATTGTAACATCTTCCTATATTTGGGAAAAGGGTGTATTTTGAATTCATTAGTCTGGGGATGAGTAATTTTATATATTTCCACAAAACATTTCATGAAAAGTTCTTGAAAATTAAAAGATATTGTTTCCAAGGATTGTAGCCATTGGACTCCTAGTACAACATCAGCACCTCCCATTGGAATGGAAAGCGTTGGGCTATTCAATACATATTCTCCCATGGATAGCTTGATATTATGGAACTTTCCAAAGCAATTTATTGTTCCTCCATTTGCAACCATCACTTGACACTCTGGTGCTGGATATAAGAAGCAAATCAATTCTTTTGCTACCTTACAATGAATAAAATTGTGGGAACTTCCTAAATCAATCAACACTATTACCTTCTTCTTCTTGATTTGTCTTTCTATCTTGATGGTTTGAGGAGTAGTAATTCCCGCCAATTCATTACAAGATATGGTCAAATTCATTTCTTCTTTGTCTAGGCTTTTTTCCTAGAGTATATCCTCTTCTTTTGACCTTTCTTGCTCCTTTTCTTCTTCCTCTTCACAATCTATGTAGAATAATTTCTTCTCAGCACACTTATGACCTTTAGTGTATTTACTATCACAACTGTAACAAAGCCCTTTTGCTCTTTTTTCTTCCAATTGTTGTGGTGTCAACCTTATAGGTTGTGGAGGACTAGGGACAACACTTCCATCTTTATAGTTGTGAGTGGTATGCTTCTTGGTTGCCATAATTTTGCTTTCCATTTTTCTTGCTAACCTGAATGCCTTCTCTAATGAATCAGGTTCCCAAAGGCGAACATCATGTTGGATATTATCCTTTAAAGACCCTATGAACACATCAATCCTATGCTCCTCTGGAATATCTTTTACCCTTATGTTCAATTTTTGGAACTCCTCAATGTGCTCCATTATTGAACCCTTTTGTTTGAGACTTATCATTTGGCTAAAAAAAGTGTTGCTTTTTGTATCCTCATAATGTGCTATCAATTCTTCCGTAAAAATTGCCCAAGTGATAAATTGTTTACGAGAGCAAAGCCATTGATACCATACAAACTGATTTGGTTCCAAATATAAAGTTGCAATACGTACCTTTTGTGTGTTTTGCACAATATTGAGATCGAAAATTGCTCCATCTATAATATCCATGTTGCGGGATCCTTGCCATCAAACTTCCTCATATCGATTTTTGGAATATGGTGGGTCTTCGATCCAACATTAGAGTCTATGGAATCATGATTAACATTTCTTTTGTTCTCATCAGGAGTTTCCTTTACTACCCTTTCACCCTTAGTGACCCTTTCTTGTAGAAACTTTGTTAAATTTGTCTTCAAATCTGTCTTCAAATCTTCCATGCCTATCTTCAAATCTTCCATGCTTGTCTTTAAACCATCCATCTTAGCTTCTACATCTTTCTTTAAACCATCCATCTTAGTTTCTATTGATTTTTGTGCAAGTGACACTTGTTGCACTTGGTCTCGTAATTTTGATATATCATGTTGCATTTCTTCCTCTTCTTCAGGAGTCATGCTAGAGCTTTCAGGTTGCCTACTAGGTGTTTGAATTTTCTTTCCTCAGGGCATCAATTACCGATAATAATTCTTTACTATGCCCTTTTAATTCCTTCAAAACTAATTTTTGAAACCAAGCTTATGCAAAAATTTAAAAAAAACTACACACCTTTTTTCACTTTGTAGGAGTTAAATATTGAATCTGATGTATCTCTGTATTTCAGATCATCTAGTTCTGAAATTGCGACCTGTAGTAGCTCTCTGCATCCTCTTTCCAATTCCACCAGTCTGATCCAAATTGGATTCTCGAGGGAAGAGTTATGCCAAATCTCCCACAGTGAACACTAGTTTAGTAGAGCGAACTTGTACGACGTGCCACCAGTCACTGTTTCGACCTTTGGCTTTGAAACCTATATAGAAGAAACTATAGATTGTCCGCTTTCTTTACCTTCTTATGAAATTTCAATCCGATTCTCAGAGAGAAAGTTATGATGAGTTTCCCTGGGTCACCTATTTGGAATGTAATTCAGGAGTCTACAAATAGACCAACTTCCTCAGATCATATCTTCGCACATATAGTGCGACAAGCTCTGAAATTTGGACCCGAGCTTTAGCGCGATGTCTTCTCAAATGGGATTTTGTTTCAACTTCTGAAACGTCGCAGAAAAATAGTTATAGTGAAAATTCCACGATGACCTGTTTGGAGCAGCGAAACCCTAGAATCCAAAGCTCTGATACCAAATGTTATGAAACCAGCTAGAAAATATAGAAAAGATAGATCAACGCCTTAGAATTCAGCCTCTTCGAGGGGGAAACCTCCTTTACATTAAATAAATGACAATTCTTTGATGATTCAAATGACAAAGCCTCCTTTCTATATATAAGAGTCTAAGGAGTCACAATATAACCTAGCTGACCTAACAATAATAATATAAAGCCACAAAAATAACAATAGAGGGATTCTATGGGGCACAATAATAACAATATCAGAACAATAGGGGCACAATAATATTAATAAGGGGTACAACTACAATAGTAATGGGGTAATCACTAGTATTATAGGGACCCAATAGAAATCTTCATTTTGGACCTCCATATTTTTCCGTCTCATCTTCATCGACATCAAGGATGAGATTATTTCATCAAACTTCAAGGTAGTTGTATTGCTACCTATTGAAACAATCAGACTATCCCATGAATTTGGTAGAGAACACAACAAACTGATGCACTTATATTCATATGAAATTTTAATATCAATAGGTAACAACTATCTTACCACACTGTTAAAGGCATCCAGATGCTCTATCACTGAGTCTCTATCCTTCATCCTCAGGTTATACGATTTTTTCCATAGGAACAATTTGTTTAGTAGTAACTTAGATTGGTACAAAGTCCCTAACTTGTCCAACAAAGCCTTCACCATAGCTTCCCCTGATACATTCAACAATACTGAATTTGAGATACACAACTATATTGTGCTCTTTGCTTTCTGATCCAATTTCGCCCAGTCTTCAACTGACATTGTCATTGGTTTAGTACCCAGATGTACCATGATTCACTAATCTTTTTCCACTAGCAGATCCTCCATCTTGAGTTTCCATGACTCAAAACTCTGACCACTAAATTTCTCGATCTCTATCTTTTCACTTCTCACCATCTTCTTTCACCACAAGAATTGATCTCACAAATCTCCCACTGAATAGGGTATACCACAGGCTCGAGAAAAAACTCCTCAACAACAAAGGCATCCCCTTGAAGCCAAAATAACTTTGATACCAAATGTATGTTTTAACCCTATACATAAATTGCTTGCAAACAAATTCTTAAAAAATAGAAAATATACAATGGTGAGAAACAAAAAAAAATACATAGAGATTTTCCCCTAGATCCCGAAACCAAGACTACTAGATTGATTTTTCATTATATTCCTTTCAATGTTACAATACATATATATACATGCCAAAGCATTCTTAAACCCCAATCCATTAACCCTGGATTCAAATATAACCATAGTCCCCGTGACTGGATCTACAAGATACCATGGGCAGAAAACCATCATGCCTAAAACCATGTTCAAAACCAATGCACAAAATGATAGGGAGGTCCACCCACCTAATATAGGGTCCAAAAAAAAAAAATCCTGGGACGTTGCCTAGACCCTGTTAGTGTCAGTCTTTCCAGCCTTCCTCCAGTGATCAAATGTGCTCTTACAAAGTGATTTTGAAGTGTCAAGGTCAAATTTTGTCATTTTAGTGAGTCTTCAAGCAAAATTTGATCACTAGGCATTAGGTCTAGGGTTTGC